>PNEQ01033809.1:0-96600 GCA_003012365.1 Medauroidea extradentata | reverse complement strand
TTCTGGTGGAAAGACTCAGCACCAAAGTCTTAATAATCAACGCCATCTAGGAGACGATCAGTAACTACTGGCAGCCCTATCTAGAGGACAACAATAAAACTAATTTAAAAAAACAAGATAGAAGGTTGAGCCAATGAGGGTAGCTAGGTATCAAGACAACGGACATTAAACAAGAAGGTGGGTAGACCGTACACATTTATTTACGAGACACATACTGAACAGATCCGGTGATCCGGCTCCTAGGCTCCTGCAATAGAACCGCCATTACTACACTACTCCCAATCATACATGTTGCAAGAAACTACAGCATTTTCAATGGTATGTTGGCACGAAACATAATCATATCTAACATGTATCCAGGTGCATAAGTACATAAGCCAAGCTAATAGCACTAAAACAATGGGCTCTAATTAGTCATTATATCCACAAGGGTAATTAAAATTAACATACTGCATGTTACTCCTAGAATACCCTAATAGTTCAGGTACATAAGGGCAGATTCTGTCAGTAATACGCCGATAGATATGCCGGAAAACATGCACCCAGCCAAACTAAAATGCAATTTTTCTGTGGAGGACAGTAGTTACGGAATACCGCTTTGTCGTGAAACATACTCACGGAAATCACAGACGAATAAACAGTCGTCATACGGGTTAGAATTTATATGTATTTCGCAACATTTGACCGAAGATAAGCAAACGCAATCACATTTTAGATTAACCTCTGCCAAAGCCCTAAATAATTCGAATACCTTCAGGTATAGGAAGAGAAAGCTATACATGTTTGAGATAAACCTTTCCACTCAGGGAATTCATTAAAATGTATACGACTCTAATTATGATATTTTTAAATGTTTTTGTGTCTGCTTGTTAACAGCATTTGAGATACTTTCCATGCCTTATTTTTTTTTCAATTCAATTTAGGTAGGAGTTAACATATTCGGTGGACGAATCACAATGAGCACAACGATACTGAATCGTCTTCAAGGCTACGACACGTCCATAAATCGCAAAAAAAATAAAAAATAAAAAAAAAGTGGAGGGAAGAAAATAAACATCTGTGATATCTACACGAAATTTTGAGAGCAATTAATTACGTACACTATGTTTATCAGATACATGTTACCTACTGTGTGTATTTTTTTGGACAAACTGCATTGCAGTGCAGATATCTGTCAAATAAAATAAAAGATAAAAGGAAAACATAAATAAGCAGGGTAGATTTCAGTCGACTGGCTACACACACAACATAGAATTTCATAAATGGAATCGGTTCATTGCCTACCCGGCTCATTTATATTATCCAATTCTCTTTAGTTTTCTTTGACAGACAACTGCAACCAAATGGAGTGTGTCAAAAAATCTACTTCCAGTCATGCACTCCCACTTTTCACTACTCTTTCAAAGATAACAGCATACATTACTGCTGTACCTAGAAAGTTGTGGAAAAAACAGAAATTTACAAAAAGGATAATCCAGCTTAACCTTGTAAAAAGGCCTCACTTTACCGTGCAAATTCTGTATAGGTACTCTGCTTCTCATTTTCAGAAAAAATTGACAGGTATGAGGGCAAATACATATATTTTTAAGTGTTGTATTTGTTTGAAGTAAAATTAGTGGTTTTTATTCGAAAAATAAACATAGGATGTCCATCTACCAGTTGCAGATTTAAGGGGGGGGGGGGAAAGGGAGCTTCAAGGCTGAAGCGCCCCCCACAAGTGTTGAACATTATGTAGCCAAAGTATATCCAGTCGCCTCAAAGAAACCTGTGTTTCGTTCTATGACTATCCAAGTAGGTTTAATGTGTCAAACTTGTATGTAATTATTTTTAATGTTCTGTAACGGTAAACAACCAGACTTTTGAGATGGATGGTATTTTTTACAATACATAAAATCACATAAGGGCCCCTCACCAAAAATTTATTCTTTTCTAAATTCACCACTGCCATCTACGAAATGTACTGTAAACTTTGTCTTCCAGTGCGACAGATATTAAATAGTAATAACAATAGTTTCGCAAATATCAGCCAGAATTTATTGCAGGTTTTCGAAACATAGTATAGTTAAGTTGAATTTAGAGTGGCAGGTTGTGAAGCAGCGCATCTGAATGTGCAGTATACTGATCACGCTAAAAACTGTTATCGTCACCATAAAAATTGTCAAAAAGCTACGATTAAAATTGTATATGAAAGGGGAATATTTTATCATTTGTAACCCTGCAAAAAATTCGTTGAATTGGAACTTTAACACGTAAAAAAATATTCTGAATTGGGTCTTTATTTTCGGTATAATAAAAGGCGTATTTTGGTAACGGATTTTTCGGGAACAACTCCTAGAGATAAAACCTTTTACAAAACTTATCCGTTACAATATCTCTTATGTTTTCACGTAAGATAATATCAATACGTTAGTTTACAATGATAATAATTCATATTTTGTGTAGACATGTTCCCGCCATAAATGTTTTTACCAAAGTAGATGTTTACATAGTAAATTCTAAAAACACTTAATGAAAATTACTGACATGTACTTACGTATAAGTATTGACGGATGCGTTTGAAAAAAGGGTTTGATCGCTAATTGTTGTTCCTGAAACATCCTTAACGGAATTACGCCTTTTTAGGTCCAAAAATAATTATTTTGGAGTTCCTTTTTTTTTTTTAAATTTTGACATTTAAATTCAATCAAAATTGTAGTAGAGATACAAATTTTAAATATTCCTCTTTCGTATACAATTTTAATTGTAACTTTTTGACAATTTTTATAGTTGCGTAAACAGTTCTTAGCGAGGTCAGTATATTTGTACGGCCAGGAGCAGTGCAACCCTGGCTGCAATCTACTTCGACCTGACGTCTTTGGCGTAGCTACGGTGAACCTAGTATAGGGTGGATGGAGTTCAATCCCGCAGGACGCCAACCACGACAATCAAGCCCCTGCCGCACTAACCACGAGTTACCGAGGTCCATGATTTCCCATCGGCGCCCGAAGAAGCCGCCCGCGGCGCCGGCAGGTGACGCAGGCCGTCAAATGGGGACAGCAACACGCGCGGAAATTGCCGGTGGAAACTCGCCGGACACATTGGGAAGGGGGGATGAGCTAGATGAAGGGAGGAACTGCTGCATTTGTGTGTGTGTACATGTGTGTGTACGAGAACAATCCCACGAGCTGTATAAACAGGTGCGCACAGCGGGGGACCTGTTTAACCGTCCCTGCTGGATTGGCAAACACCCCTCCCTCTTCGAGGCAACCACGAGGTAACCGTCCCTGAGTCAACACGCACGGAGGGGATCCCATCACGTGGTAGACAGGCCTGGGAATTTCTGTTTTCCTTTGACAGATTAGACCAACATTCACTCCGCATCCCTGAGTTTTTATCCGAAGTTCTTTTTGCGAACGTTGCTGACCTCGCATCGTAATCACTGCTTAATGCACAGTGCGGGAAGTGTTGCGTTCAGGATTCCTCAAGTCCTTCGCTGAGTGCGGAGTAATTTTGCTAAACAGCTCGCGAGGAATATGGAATAAGATGAGGTTTATTATTATAAAAACTCGCATAAACCAAGTGACGTTGCACAACGTTAACACTTTCAACTTCTGTCCGGGAGGACCAGGAATAGAATTCCGGGTTGTTTCATGGTTTAATGAAATTACTCCAAATGAACGCTAGTATGTTTTTTTCAAAGTAGACAGTTGCCAATTCCTGTACTAGTATCTACCCTTGGGGACAATTGTGTGTTATGACCACGCTGTCAACGAGATACAAAGTCCACTTAAGTAAACAACTTAACAGAAAATTGAGTAGAAGGCACAAGAGAAAATTGAGGAGGAAGATGAGAAGAAGAAAGTGATGAGTTCTCTCGTATACTTTGGAGTACAGTTAAATTTTGGTGGAAAGGGGAAGGTGGATGTTCTGAACTTTGGCACATGAAACGTGTTGCCCTACAATAATTTCACATATTCCCAGTTCGTAGATGCCGAACACATTTCTTTCCTTATCGACTGGAGACGAGCAGTTGTAAAAATCGACTCACTCTCGGGAGAAACGGGTTCGACTCTCTGTAGGGCCATTCGGATTTCAATTGTCAATTTTAAATTAGCTCCACGCGAACGCAAATGTGATTACTTAATACAGGCTATTAGATCGATTAATTCTCCATGTTCGCTCTCTCTCTCTCTCTATCTATCTATCTCTCTTGGTCTAAGTCGTTGGCTTAATCTCTAATGGCCTCAACGGCAAGATATAAATTTTCAACTGACTATTGAAATAAAAAATATTGATTCTAGATTGATATGGAAAGGTAGTTTCCGCGAAAAAAAAAAATCACCAACTTGTTACAATTCATACCGAGCACATCTGCAGTTCTTCCTCATGGTGAGTGATTGGATAATATTTACTCTCAGTGTCTTGGAGTGCAACACATTTATCACAGACGTGTGGTGTCGCAGTAACCTAATTCTGATCGGCATAGTCAAAAGTGACTAGCTGCCAATAATGACAAATCAGAGCTGTAGATATGCACTTGTCATTGAAACAATGTGTGCAAAAATCGTTTTGCGATAGCTACCAGTTCCTTGTTGGTTTCTAGCAACGTTTGCGTTTGTAAGTTGAGTTTCATTCGTAAGTAAACCAGAAAAACAATTGAAATGTGAATAATATGCTCGTCAGGAACGTTGCGAGACCAAAACCAATTTCTACACTATAAAATACGTTACTAAACATCATGGACTGATGGACACATTTCGCTAATAATAATGATGTTGGGGCTGGAGTTCATAGAGATGGCCACCATTTAATCGTAATAGTACAAGGACAACTATTTTTCGGTGAAATTTGTAGAGATCTTCGGAGACACGCAGAAGCTACAGGAGTTCAGAAGTGAAACAGTCACAAGTGGAACGAACTAATGTTGCTCGAGCCAGTAATGTGGTGGAAAGTATTATTTCCTGCAGACTACCCCACTTAAATTTTGAACTGAATTAGCGATATGTAGAATCACATAACTTTGGCGAAGAGAATTTTGCACCAAATTATTTCAGTGCCTTACGCACTCATCTGCTGATCTCCTTCGTGGTCAGAGACCCGAAAATTTCTCGAATTCATTTGAGAAGACGTTAGATTTAACACTCCTGTACAAATTAGTTTCTTTCGTGATCGGGTCACAGTTAAGGAAACTCTTCCTTGAGGACTGTGAACCAATAGCAGACCTGCATAAAAAAACCTCACTCCCGCGCTATCTGTTCAGATGTACACTCTCTGGAGCAGCAGCCAATGAACGAGTATCTGAGGGCAGACTTTATTCAGGATGTTACAAAAAGGTACGGCTAAACTTTCAGGAAACATTCTACACACACAAAGAAAGAAAATATGTGATACGGACATATGTCCGGAAACGCTTAGTTACCATGGTAGAGCTCAATTCCTTACATCTCGTTAAATGTCATCGTAAATAACACTTCGTACAGAAAATGTTCCAAATACCCAATAGGATGGTTCTTCAAAATGTTCTTTACTTCCTAGGTTCACCGCCAGGTGGGCCACTTGACGGAAGGTAATCTGGACTGTGAGTTGAAGAGATGCAATGCAGTCAAGATTACCTTCCGTCACGTCGCCCACCTGGCGGTGATCCTAGGATGTAACGCACATTCTAACGAAACATTTCATTGGATAATTGGAACAGTGTCTGTACGAAATAATTTTTACGATGACATTTAACGAGATGTAAGGAATTGAGCTCTACCATTGTAAGTAAGCGTTTCCGGACATATGTCCATATCGCATATTTTATTTATTTGTGTTTGTGGAATGTTTCCTGAAAGTTTGGCCGTACCGTTTTGTAACACTCTGTATAGGACTGTGGAGTCTATCCGGCAGGCTGTTTAACCCGCGAAATTTCCGGGTCGTTATTCATGGTTAACGATTGAAAGTTTTAAACTCTCAGCATCCTAGGGTTGTACTCAGTAATCACATGCGTGTGGTTTCGTAGTAACCTGGTTCTGTTTGGCACTGCTAGATGATGGACGCCTCCGGACAAAGACGCACTGATAATAACAAGGGCCATGAACTTTTGCGAAAAGAATTTTGTCCCAGTTTGTTTTAGTGACTTATGTACACATCTGTAGTTCTACTGCATAGTTATTAGTAGAGGCACGATTATTTCGCGTATTGATTCTAGGTCAGGTTAAACGTCAAGAAGGTACACTTCGCTGTCATTACTGTGATCGGACAACAATTGTTTTGATACACACTTGACGACTGCAAACCAGTAATAAATAAGGAAAAAAACTCGTGGTGAAATCACGTGGTACCCGCTTGAACGGTTAGACGCCAATGAACAATCGACTATGCCTAGTTCGTGGAGGACTGAGAAGTGTAAGCTTCTACCAGATGAATACGCGAAATAATCGTGCCTCTGGTTATTAGCTACGTGAATTTTATGAAGTGACATCTCTCGTTTGACTGTGTTAACCACAGTAAGATTGTTGCAACTCCGCACGTCTGTAATTTGCGGGTAGAACCTGAAGACACGTGAGAGTTAAAACATCCAATCACTGACCATGAAGCAGAACTGCATACGTGAACGTAAGGCACTGAAAAAAATCGGCGCAAAATTCTTTTCGCGAAAAGTTCATGGCCCTAACGATAGCCATGCAGATGAGCTGCAGAAGTGCACGCGAGATACGCAAGTGGGGTATCACACCCCGAGTGCAGACTTCTGACTGGACTATCTTAGGCATACGTTTGCCCCGGATAGTGACATGATAAAAGGTCTTACAAGGGAAGAGGACTCGGAATGTGATGGGAGAGGGGGACGACGACGAGTGAATCCCGAGGAAACCCACCGGCCAGCAACACCATCCGACACATATCCCACAAACCCGAACCTGCCGGAAATTGAATCACTCTCACCTTAGTGAGAGGGCGATTAGACTGTCCACTTGGCAGTCGCGGCCCTTACGTAAGGCTTTGAAACAAGCTGCAAATTTATTTTCACCAAACGTCAGTGTCTCTAAATGTGACCCTTGTTTGAAGTGTTACCGCGCCGAAGACCGCTGTCTTATACTACAGACGGTTATGTTACGACAATGCTGCGTGGCCGTTTAGAATCTCTGATTCATCTTTGTAATATGATACGTACTGTTTAAAATGCAGACATGAAAATATAGCTGGACTTTTTATTCCTCTATACAATATATTCTTAGCTTCTTTTTTCATTTGTTATAGTCAGAGGCCAGTTATACGTATGACCACGCACTGTAAGACTCAGTGGCGGCAAGTGGGTTGTTTCTTGGTAGGGTGATACATTTTTGACACATTTTTAAGAAGTGTAAAAAAAAAAAAAAACGCACTCCAAAAAACTAATTATTTAGATATCGTTCTTCCACGCAGAATTTTTACCTTTGAATCAATTTTCAGTGTTTACAAGAATTGGTATTAGTCTTAATGTTAAAAAAAGGGCAAGATCTATACACTTCTATTGGTAATGTCAAAGTGCATAAATGTCTGAACGTATATTTATATGTACTTATTACACATTTGTTGAGACAGATATATGGTGCATTCAGCAGGCAAACCTCAAGCTGAGAACAATTGTGGTGTTGATTTTGTTTTTAGTAGAACTGAAATGCTTTTTATGAAGCTTTACCGTTTCTTTCCTCGTGTGGCAAAGCTGTGCAAAAGAAATGTTCATTATGAATATTTACTTATGTATGCATGTATGCATGCATGAATGAATGTATGTATGTATGTGTGTATGTATGTTTGTATGTATGTGTGTATGGATAGGTGTATGTATGTGTGTATAGATAGGTGTATGTATGTGTGTATGCGTGAATGTGTGTATGTATGTGTGTATATATGTATGTATTCATAATGTACATTTCTTATATATATATATATATATATATATATATATATATATATATATATATATATATATATATATATATATATATAATGTTGGCCTGCGGGATTTAACAAAATACATTTGAAATATTGATTGTGGCCTTTTGTATTAGCTGCTCAGCCTTCCTTTGTAAATTGAGATTTAAAATAATGTAATGGTGTGACCGTTTTTATATACTTACAAATGTTTAGGTAGGGTCAACTGCCACCAAACAACGTGGCTGCTTTTTTAACGGATACATTTTATACTTCACATTTTGATGCAGAATTCACAGATGCAATTTTATTTTTAAAAAAAGTTAAAAATATATCACTCAATGTTAATAACGCACTCAGTTGACTTAAAACTGCAATAAAAAGTGCTAGCAGTTAAACCCACCAAATATAATTACTATATATTAAATAATTATTTTGGCAGTGTTAACAGTTAAAATTGACTGCACTGATATATCAATATGCTTAAAGTTGAATTAAATGTAAGTACGTCACACAGTATTAAGGTAGATAGAGCGTTACTAATAATTAGTTATAAAAAAAACCTTATAATTTTGCAAACTGGAAGTACATATGTACTGCAAAATGAATGTGAAAATTAAAATTCCTATAAACCCATGACATACACACTTGACTTTGACCTTAGAATTGGCTGGTTAAAAGGTCAAACCGTACAGCGTGCAGTAGAAGGTTGTAATCTTGAGTAGTGGTTGTGAAAGCTGATGTTATGTGACGGTGTCTTCCATAATTTTTCTGATTGAGCCAGGAAGTCCAGTGTCTAAATTTTTTAAGAACAAGTAATATATCTAAGATATTTTTACTTTTCGATGGTTTTTATTTTACTTGGGTGGGCTTTATGTTATATTTGACTCATCATATCACAAATTATTTTCTTTCAATGGCGTTTAACACTCTTCGTATTTATTTATTGTAATTTTCTGTTGAACACGAAGTATAGACCTATGTATACACATTGTTTTTTTAAGTGTATATTTTGATTAATGACTAGCGTTAATCGTACAAATACTTAAATTCTATTATTCCTTTATAGTTTCTGACTTAATAAAATATCAAACTCGGTTCTTTAAAGTTATTTGTTTATTTTTTTTTAAACGTGTTAGTTTGATCACATATTGAGCAAAAATGCTCAGTTATATAGAAAATATCATTTTGTATAACAACACAGTAACGTATACAATTATTACAATAATTAAAATTATATACGCCTACTCATGTGTCAGGTTTAAAAATTACAAAAAAAATTGAGACAGTGGAAACTTTTAGTTTACGTAAAATAATTTTAAATACTGGAAGATACAATACATTTTAAATATTTTCTACGATAACATACAATGCATAAGTACATATAACCTTCTATTTATATAAATAAGAACATACAGTTCTTACTTGTGACTATAATTGTAGAGTGTATATTCTAAAGACAGCGTTCCAAGAGCCTTAGATTTATGAGACACACAATCCTTCGACGATCATAAAAACTATTAGGAAAATTATTAGTACTTATCTCAAACAGCAAAACGTAGGCAGTGACACATATTTCATTTTGATGTAGTTAACTCAATTCTGTCTCTTTTGACACTTAAATCATTTAGAATTTCCAAACTACAGTTATTTAATTTATTCATAACGCATTTCTTGCTCACGTGGACCATACTGTGACTAAAAGAGAGGAGTGAACTTCTGGAGATACAAAAATTGTGTGTGTGTGATGGGACAGTTGTGTCGTTCGCCCCGAGTCAAGGGTCGTGGTGCATCAGCTTAGTATTCCGTGGATGTAACCCTCTGTAAGCCGCAGCCGTGCAGCGACACAGATGAGACACTGTCCCCCCAGGGCGGTCGATGCACTGGTGAACCACTTTATTTCCTGCGGGCGGCTCACGGGAGCAGCCTAGTTCCAAGCTCCAATATGAGGAGGAAATTGGAGTTCTTCTTTTTTCCCCTGTCTGTAGTTTCGTAGCTTCTAAATTAATGGATCGATTTTAATGTTTTTTTTTCGATTGAAAGCTAGTTTCACCTGAATTGATCTTAGCTGGTTTTGATGAAAATATGTCTAGGTGTTTAAAATTTAAGAGCTCTTTTCCGAGCTGTTGTGAGAATTGCATAGACATGTTTACTGTGGTATTCCTCACTTCTCCATTCTTCGGCAATTTTTATTCATTCGGACGACTTTAATTTTGGTACACGTTTATAAATCCAGTGGTCTTACAGTGGTTTGGTAACCTAGATCTGATGCTGCGTTCAGGGGACGTAGTGTATGTATTTCACAGTGACCTGTCAATTATGCGTGATTTTCACAAAACGGACTAAATTACAATTGCCTCACTGTGCCGTGGATTAAGGCGGGGAACACTTTTAGCTTTTAGCTTCTCCAGTAGAGTGACCAACTACATGTGAATAGAGACATGAACATTTCGCGAAAAGAAATTTGCCTCACTTTGTGTCAGTGACTTGTGTGCACGTCTGCAGACTTGCTTCACGATCAGAGATTGGATGTTTTGACATTCGTGTGTCGTGAGGTTTTACACGCAAATCACAGACGTGTGGTGTTAAAGTAACCTTATTATGATTGGTACAGTCAAATGAGAAACGTCACAGTTCAAAGGCACGCTGCCAATATCTATGAAGCAGAACTGCAGACGTGCACATAAGGCACTGGAACAAAGTGGGGCAAAATTCTTTTCGCGAAAAGTTCATGTCTCTACATGTGAATAATCAATCAAATACGTAACATTAAGATTGTTGAGTAATGTAATCACTAGATATAGGAAATTTCGCGAAAAGATGTTTGCAGCACATCATAACCCGCATATCAGAGACGTCGTGTGTGGTAGTTATCCGTGTACTGATTGGCACAGTCAAATGTATAACGACTCTGCACAAAACATTCTGTCAATAGCCGTAAAGTTGAGCTGCAGGTGTGCACATAAGGCACTGAAACAAAGTGGGGCAAAAATCTTTTCACCAAAAATTCCTGTCCCTAGTGTGCTCGTGTCTGTACATATCCGTGAAGTATAGTCTGTCAATCTCTAGTAATTCAGAATTTTTTTTGCAGCCGAGTGTAATGAACGACTTATAAAAAAATTTTATAATGATATAAAATACGCACACGAAATTCAAAAGAATGTAATATTCTGTAGTATTAATAGTGTTGGGCATAAAACTTTATTCATACTGTGTTGTTTATTTATATTTAAGTCTTGAAGAAATTCATATTGAAAATCATTAAGTATGTTAATATTTTTCTATAAAAAAATTGGGAGGTTATATATGACAACAAATACTTCAGTACTTTTTGAAAAGTAAAAAATAGTGTTTAGTTTTTATATAACTTAATTTCTAAAGTAACTAACTTCCAATTTAAAAAAAAGCACAAAAACAATTCAATTAAAAATAAAAAAAAATGCATAAAACGATCCTTAAGTGTGCCAAGGTCCAGAAAAGAAAACCCGAATGGTAGTTAAGAATTGAATCTGAATAGGATAAAACAGCAAGACCAGATACACAAAATGTGAAGATTGAATTTTAAAGTAGGGTATTGTAATTTTTAGGCTCAACTTTTGGAATTATCACATATGCACACACAACACAAGTTTTGCTGCAGTTACTTTTTTGTCCAAAATTTCTTTATTTATTTATCTACTTAATTTATTTACTTAGCGGTCCCCGATACATTTAAGGGTCAATAATATTAAAATCATATTGTTTAAGTTGTTAAAGATTTTTTTTATGTATTTGGGTTTTTTTTACATTTTCAATTTAATTTTTATGACTAATATAGATTTCTCTCTTGCCACCAATTGTGTGCACACGATACAATATAACTTATGTTGTTTTGTGTGTAATTAATTACTTATTTTTACGCACACTATTTTAGTTTATGGCTGAATTACTGACAGTTAGACGTTAAGAGAAAGCAAGACAGAAATGTTCCTCTTTATGAAAATTAAAACACATTTTACTTTACGTAGAAATATTGATGTTTAATTGGCGGCTTTTTAAAAAGCGAACATGAATGAATTATGATTTACGTTGAGAATTATGACACATACTGGGAATTACGATGTACGTTGCTGTAGTTAAAGACAACACGGCAACATTTCCGAATACTGCCTACACCATAACATTAATTTGAAAACAATACATAATGTTTTTAAATAAATAAATAAATAAATATACGTATGTAAGTGACTATGTATTACAATCAGTAGCCAAACATTTATGTGAAATTTTATGAGGCTTTATACTGGATCTTTTTCGGGTCTTCAATACGTAAGATTTTATATATACTTTCCGAACGTTTTACAATAAAGAAATGTCAAACTACCTCACATTACGCCCATCATACACAAACTACTGAAATGCAATAATAAAATAACTAAGGGAATCTAAAATTTAAGATAATAATTTTCTGAACATCTAATTAAACAAAGAAGGCATGTAGCAATTATAGACGAAAATATACCCATAATCGTAAATATATGACAACACATTGGCAGAAATTCTTCTGACTCTTAAGTTTTGGTAAGAAGATTAATACTGCATGCATAATGGTGGCACATTCTTTTAAACTAAATACAGCTGAGTATTTTAGGACAGAAACAGCGGGCATACACTGCGTGACATATTTAACTACCACGAGAACACCTCACAATTTTTGGCGTTCATTAGTAAGTATTTACAAATTAAACAGACATTTAATTCGAATAAATCCATCGAACACGGACCATATTATCGTGGATTCGCTATTGAAGCACGCCATTGTTACAAAAATTAATTCCAAAGCGAAATCGATGTTAGCAGTTTTTTGTGCTGACGCTAATTTATTCGTAGCGCGCTGGGAAATAATTCGATTGTAACTTGGCTCATATAATCAGCGAACAATGGAAAAGTGGCTTTGCGGTGACTGGCGAATAGGGAATGGGAGTGAGAAAAAATACGCGTGACAATATTGTTTTGTTTCATTTCCTATCCAGAACGCACACGGCTGAAAGGGCTTATTCGATAAAGCAAATTGGCTTGCGGTAGAAAAGATATTTTTTTCTCCCGAAACTCGTCACAATTAATGAAGAGAAAATTTGATCATAGGTTCTCTCTGCGTGAGGTGAGTGGTAAAAAAAATTAACAAATGTGAAGCTATAATTGCTAACTTTCCGGGGGCGAACACGCACGTAGGCATAAAGTAAAATAACACAATATAGCAAAGAAACACGAGTTCTTTTGTGATTCTGAAGATTTCATTTGCAAATTTCAGCTAACAACTGTTGCGGTCTAACCTCCAAAGCAGTGTTGCCGGTCCGAAAACCGCTGCAAGATGTGCTTCTCTCATTATACGATGGACATATACTGGACAACTTCTAATAACCTTCCTGGCTTAAAAATTGAAATCTTACTAAACTGAGTTTTTTCAGTTATTTTAGGACCGAATACATACATTTTTTAACAATTCTATGCTAATTTATAAATTAGCCTAGCCGTAAGTTGGGAAAATACTGTTACATTCTGACATGAAAAAAAAATTATTGGTAATCACAAAATATTTTGTCACTATTAACCTTCAAATTTTTTTTTTTGCGCAGAGTGCAACAATTTTACGTGGGACGTCTGATTTGGGTATCCACTTCTGTATAACATTCTTTGAGCGATATCCGTAAGCAGACATTACTTAACTTACTTAAAGCAATTTTCGATTAATGTTGTAAAGTCCGTAGCTCTGCACTCCGCTAAGTGGCATTTGAAGGCGATGACCTATAGGTAGAGGCACGATTATTTCGAGTATTGATTGTTGGTCACGTTGAACGCCAATAACATATATTTCACCCTCACTTTCGTGATTATACGAGAGCGGTTTTAACATACATTTGGCGACTGCAAGCTATTCATAAATAAGTAGGGCTAGGAATATTTCGCGAGTGTAACGACCAACATGCTATAATCCATTATCCTGTGTATACCGAAGCCCTACCATTTGTCCGTTACCTGCTACTCATCCAGACAGCAGACAATGAGCAAATAGACGGGGCTTGAGTATACATAGGACATTGGATTCTAGTATGCTGGTCATTGAACTCGCGAATTTTTCCTAGCTCTATAAAATATAAGAAAATAAATCGTGGGAATATCACGTGCTGCACGTTTGTACGGTTAGATGCCAATAGACATTCGGCTTCAGCCGGTACTTGCATAGAACTGAGAAGTCTAGGCTGTTACCAGATGAATACGCGAAATATTCGTGTCTCTACCTATAGGGCACCGGTGCGTGGAAAACATACACACGCAAAGAAAGTATGAACTGCACACAGTGCACTGTGGTGTGGCCACTGTTTCATGTTTGAAGTTAATGTATCATGACATGACACAAAACTGTTAGCTGCAACTGCGTTTATGAGGCTTTAGTGAAGACTTCAGGAAGTTCGCCCACTCTTTTAGAACCCCTGCTTCAGAACATGTGTTTTATGTGATATTATAATCAGTGCGAAAATAATGAACATTAATTTTTGTTTTATGACTTAAGACTCGGTTTCAGTCGCCATATTGAATTTTATTATTTTTCCTTTTTTTTGGAATTTTAAGAAGAAAAATCTTAAATACGCGATTATACCTATAAAATTCTATTTACATTTCGCTACATTACAGACCTTGCGAATTAGCTGTTTACTTACAATTACGCCACAATGTGTGTGGACATTTTTTTATATTCATAATATGCCCGATAAATTACGACCTAACAATACATTACTAGCTTTATTACCATGCTTATATTTTAGCTCAAGGTAAATAGAATTTGCGGCATAGTCGCCGATTTAACATTTTTCTTCTCAGAATTCCAGAAAAGCGAAAAATAATGAAATTCAACATGGCGACTGAAACCGAGCATTGTATTACTTATTAGACCAACCAGTAGTTACGTCGAATGAAACGAAGTTTTGTATCGAAATAAAATTTCGATGCAAAACTTAATTTTTCACGAATGCCCGTAATTTCCTTCTCGACGGCGCGCCCTCCTTTGCGTAGTATGTTTGACACCGGTCTACGGTGCAAGAGGTCCTGAGTTCGAATCCCAGTTCAGGCCTGGACGTTGGGTTGATCCTTCACCTTCATCGGCTCTTCGGACCTTGTTGTTAAAGGGCCGTGAAACCTTCTCTCCTCACCTCCTTCTCGGCCTTCTACTGAATCTTCTTACGTTACGAGCTTTGCAGCCATCACAAACGTTAGATTTGCCGGCGTCAGGCTCTCGTGTGAACAAGGAAAGTTTAGCTAACATTAAGAACGCCATATTCGGACATAAAATACTCAAATATTAAGTACATGCAGTACATGTTCTACTTAATTACATCAATTAAATATAACCTCTAAATGCTTTAGTTTTATGAAATCTATTAAGTTCGCATAGATATTTACGTAGACACTGTTAATTCAGTTTCAGGACAAATGTTTATTGTATATATTGTTACTATTTCCGGCACGTATACATTCCGTCCCCTGAACCAAACAGCGTGACTATCGCTAGCGTAATTTTGTTGGTGTATTGTGTATTGGCATTGCAAGCACCCAGTACGTGGCGTCGTCGGCCGCGCCGCGAAGATCTGTTGTGAATACCGCTTTAGACCCAGCGACGAGTCGCTTAGCAATGGCTTTACTTGGGTGTAATTAGGAGTGCCGCTGTATCGCTTGAAGACACTGTAGGAACACAGAAAAATCGCCGGAAAAGTTGACTATTTGCTAAGCTCCAACGTTCTATACATAAAACGGAAAGTTTTGTATCGAAAGTGGCTACCGTTAGAGAAGATGGTATATCTCGAACATGTATTGTACCAACATGCCCTTGAAAACGCTGTAGTTACTTGTCACATATGTAGAGCCACGATTTTATGGTGAAAAGATTTTTGCAACATTTGGTTTAGATGCGTCATGTGCACGTCTACAGGTCTGCTACATCGCCCGTAATTGGATAATTTTACTCTCACTTGCCTTGGCAAATCACAGACGAAGGAGTCACATTAATCTTATTATGATTGGTGCAGTCAAATGAGAAACGTGTCTGAACAAAGACGCGCTGCCAATAACCATGAAGCTTAGCTGCCGATGTGCACGAGAGACACTGAAACAAAGTGGGGCAAAAATCTTTTCGTGACAAAATCTCGGCCCTAATGATTAGTAGGGTCCTGTAGTTTTCTCGAAAAAATTGTTGCCCAACTTTGTTTTAGTGCCGTATGTGCACACCTGCACCTCAGCTTCATGGCTATTGACAGAGTGTTTTTTTGCAGAGTCGTTATTCATTTGACTGTGCCAATCAGTACATGGTTAACTGTGACACATCACGTCTGTGATTTGCGGGTTTAACCTCCGCACGCTGGGTGTCACGGCGTCCAATCACTGACCACAAAGCAGAGATGCAGGTGCGCACGTAAGGCACTGAAACAAAGTGATGTAAAAATCTTTCCGTGAAAACTACCGGACCCTAATGATTAGGTTATGTACGTCTGACACAACGTATCTGTCTGCCGACCAATAACAAACATCAAATATTACAAAGTCGGGATTCTTATTGGCTCAGTCAAATAGAGCAACACCTCTACGTACAGGAGAAAGCCAGTAATATTTTGGTAAACTGAACATGCGTTGAAATCCAGCAAACAGTCAAGATTTCCCGCTATAAACCACCGTCTTTATAGCTTTCGTTTATATCAAGCACTGTTTCACTTTTCAAAAGGGTCTAGTAGTAACTGCACCGCTTTAACACGAACGCACGTGATTTGTCCGAAATTTGCTCACACGTGTCACTGAACAATAAAAAGATCATTGTTCTACAATGTAATTGTGACTTTCTGACAAAATATTATTGTCTCCTGATTCTCGAAACATCTTGAAGTCACATTTTGATATTTTTATGAGTATCCTGTTGATTTAAACAGTCAAAACGAAAATATGTCAGATTGAAACAATATTGTCGATTCATTAAAAACACGTACCCCCACTTTACATCCCTGAGATGTAGAACTAAGGAAACTGAGGCACGACTAGGTGAGAATGAAATTGCCACTGACTTCCGCAGGTTGGGGATAGCGTGAAAACCAGTGGCGAAGCTGGCCGTGTTTGAAGGGAAGCGATGTTAAAGCCGACTGTTCGTTATCATCATTCACATACGTGCAGAAATTACCACTTAAATTATTTTCCTAATAGTTGAGAATATTGTTTTTCGCGTGAAAACTTGACTGTTTACTGGATTTCAACACACGTTCAACTTACCAGAACATTACTGGCTTTAGCTTGTACTTGGAGCTGTTACCCTGTTTGACTGGGCCAGAAAGAATCCCGATATTTAGAGATGATGGTTAGAGGTACGTAAATGTCGCAACATTCCAGGTCAGGTTGAAAGCCAACTATGTATACTTCATTGTCACGTCTGAGACTTGCTGGCGACTGTCACGAAACGCGTTTGACTACAGCAAGCCAGTAGTAAATAAGGAAATAATGCGAAGTGTTATCGCTTGCTACCTGCTAGTACGGTTATAAGCCAATAATTAATCAATTATGGCCAGTGGGTGTATAGGACTGACAAGTCTAGGCTGCTGCCAGATGAATCCGCGAAATTGACGTACCTCTAATGATGGTTTATCGCGGGAAATCTTGACTGTTTGCTGGGTTTCAACGTAGGCTACGTTCAGCTTATTAAAATGCTCACTAGCTTCTCCTTGTACGTGGATCTGCTACCCAATTTGACAGAGCCAATAAAAATCTCACCATTGTAATATTTTATGCATATTATTGGTCTGCAGACAGCTACGTTGTGTCAGACGTGTTTTGCCTAATAATTAGAGATGATGGTATATCGCGAAAATGTTTTGTGCCAACATAGCCTTGAAAACACTGACATAACGTAGCTGTCTGCAGACCAATAACATGCATTAAATATTAAAATAGCGGCATTCTTATTGGCTCAGTCAAATAGGGCAGTAGCTCCACGTACAAGAAAAAGCTAGTAATCTTTTGATAAGTTGAACGCATGTTGAAGCCTAGCAAATAGTCAAGTTTTTCCGCGATAAACCATCATCTCTACTAATAATACTTGTTGACAGAAACTATAGCGTTTTCAATCTATGTTGGAACAAAACATTTTCGCGATATACCACCATCTTAACCTATTATTGAAGTCTTGTTACTGGAAAATCTGTTCCTCGATACTGGCTGGAGATTTATTAGTACCTACTAGCCTATGGTTCCACGCTCAACTCAAGAAGTCTGTACAGTCGGTGCTTAAGGTTCTTATCTAGGTAGGTTGCGTTGGTGTATGTGAAACACAGAACCGTTGGAGCGTTAAGTGTGACGTCTGTCGGCGTATGTAATGCATTATCGCCTCGATATGCAAACCCAGCAACTGGCGCACAGAGCTTTACTATTATTAGTTTTCCTATTGGACTTTTAGTGGTGACCGTATTATTTTATTTGCGATACTTAGTGTTCAAATTGCAGCGTTTATTTCTATTATTGTGTTTTTCGAATACATTTGGAATTTTCTTAGATACGGCAGTTTAAAAAAGTTTTTTTTAGCCATTTTGAGAGTCTTCAAAATCGTGTTTCCAATAAGCTGTCGTAATATTTAAACTGATAGAAATATTGTTTGAAATGTGTTCTTTTCATAGATGTACAAACGTAGTGTGCGTGGAGATGATTCTTACAAACATGATTACTTGTAACTCGCTGAAATGCGTTTCAAGCGCAGGTATATAGAAACCTTAACATCTCTTCCTTTGGAATATAGCCACGCTCTACCACTGCTGACAATACAACATCCAGTTTCCTACCCCAAGAGTTAACTAAACGTTCCTCTCCGACCGGAAATCTAACCCGCAACTCTTTACCTCTGGCCAAGGAACCCTAACCGCTGAGACAATCGATCGGAAACTTCAAAATTATGAGGAGAAAAGTTGACTACCGATAGTCTTTGCTGAACTAACGAATACGCATTACAACAGTGAATCAGTTAATGACAAGTACGACATTACGAACAGTTGATGCATTGAAAAAACCCGCAAATATCAAACAAATTGAAAAGGCAAATAAATTGATATTTATCGTTGCCAACAAATAGGCCTGTAGTGTATAGCATACATATCTTTCCGGAAAGTAATCATTATAGTCGGGCATACAGAAGCATGGCACAAAACCAAAGGAAGAACAAACAAACGTATAAAAAAATGTAAACCGTATGTATAAAACATGGCCACAAACCTAAGCGAGAACACCGTGAAGACAAAGAAGGCGCAAAGAAGATAGGCTTCCTTCACGACGACTAAAAATGATCGCGACGCAATCCATCTGGTTCACTTTTTTTTGCACCGAAACTGATGTTTTATCCCGGCGTGTGGCAGTCAGGGTTAGAGAAAGTAGAAATCTGAAAATATGTTTGATGCTGAATAAGTTTTGAAAGAACTGTACACAGTAAAAATAATTTCGTTGACACAGACTTTTTTTAAATATGAGCCAATACCAAGTTTCTTTGCTGTAAAGAACGATTTTGTTTAAAAGTTAACAGCAATGATAACATCAATTGTGTTAATGATAAGAAATTTTTTGTTTGAAAGTTACGGTAATAATAACACAAATTGTGTTAATGTTAAGAAAATTTATTTTAATCTTTGTGGTGAAGATTCTTGTGGCATATTTATCACAAACATTATGTCGAAAAATGTATTATCTTTGCTGCAAAGAAACTTATATTATTTTTAAAGTAAACTTTTTAAGACAAAATGTGACTGAAAAAATGTGAGTTTTCGACATTATATTTGCTTTGCTGTAAGGCAACATTCCTTTACCACAAGTTAAATACATTTGCGACAAAGTTACTTCGCAGAGGATGATACTGACACAAAAGTTCGTTGTTGCAACAAAAGTGCTTTTACTGTGCTGGTCTTATCTAGATATGACGGTATATCGCGAAAATGTTTTGTGACAACATACCCTTGTAAACACTGTAGTTTATTGTGACAAATATGATTTGGTTACATGCGTATGACACAACGTAGATGTCTGAAAACGAGTAATAGGTAGAAACCTGAAAAATTCGCGTTTTTTTTGCCCCAAGCTAGAATTCCAGTAACTAAATTCGCGTCACTTTTGCAATTGACCCATGACTTATTTGACACTTCTTTGAAGTCTCTTTGCCAATAGTTAGAGACACTGGAAAATCGCGTGAATAGTTGACTGTTTGCTAGGCTCCAACGTGATGTATATAACTCTGAATGTTTTGTATCTATATTGGCTATGGTTTATTTGAATTATTGTTTCACTCTACAACAGGCCCAGTTAGAACTGCAAAGTTTGGTCACACAGCGTGTGTGATTTGTCCCAGAACTGTTCACACGTGTCACGGTTAATATAATACAGTTAATTGGCGACTATTTCAAACATTTTCGCGATTTTCCAGTGTCTCTACCAATAGTATAGAAGCAACTTAATGCAGGCCCATATCACTGCGTCATCGAGCAGCCAGTGAGTAGATAATGTCTGCTTGAATACACACATGTTCTTGGAGGTTAACCTACAGGTCAGTGAACCAGCGCATTTTTCCCGTCTCTAGTAATAGGCATGAAATATTACAACAGCGGGTTTCTTATTGGCTCAGTCAAATACGGTAACAGCTCCGCGTAAAAGCGGAAGCCAGTAATCTCTTCATAAGCTGACGGGTGTTGAAACCAGTAAAGTTTTTTCCCGCGATAAACCATCATCTCTAGTCGTATCTAATATGGTTGAACGACGATTGCTTTTAACGCTTCAACTGTTTGCAGACGAATAACAAAAGTTCAGGCTAAATGCGTCAACATTATTAGTGTCCTGTCAAACAGTAAAAACTCGAACGATGAAAAAAAGAAGGCATGACACAGTTGAACTCTAATGAACAGTAATATTTTTTTTCACAGTAAGTCACTCTTTTTAACGCTGGCAATTCCAGTAAATTATTTTTTATAATCGACAAATGAAAGGTGTTCTTTTTTTTTGTCGAAAAACGCCGTACGTAAAAAATGTCAAATAAATACCTGCAATAAACTATCTGGAATGGAATAAAGCTATGTACTAATATTTTTCAATTTATTTCAGCTATGCAGTCAGTTTAAAATTACATGCTGCAAAGCAAATAATTCACGCCGTACTATTCTGAAGTTTCATTTCTACGGAGAAAATATTTTTGAAGCATTTGGTTTCAATGCCATATGTCCACATTTGCTTCATGGGGAAAAGATTTTTGCAACATTTGGTTTCGATGCGTCATGTGCACGTCTACAGATCTTCTACATCGCCTGTAATTGGATAATTTTACTGTCCTTTGCCTTGGAAAATTACAGGCGTAAGGAGTTACAATAATCTTGATCTTTGAAAGAACTGTGCAATGGGAGTGCATGACTGGATTTATTTACTTGGACATACTCCATTGCGAAATAAATGACTGTCATCAGTCGCACTCGTGTCCCTGAGCCCTGTGTGTCTACCTGATGACGGGAACAGATTCCAGTTCCCGAAACGTCGTTAATTCTGACTGTTTGGAAAACTACTGTGTTTTGTTTCGTCTCATCATTAGTGTCGTTTGTTGTTTTTTTATGTTTGTGTCCGACATCATTGTTTTTTGTTTAGTCTCATCGTTGTGTTGTTTGCTGTATTTCTGTTTGTGTTTTTGTTTCGTCTCATCAATGTGTCGCATGTCAACTTAGCTATTTTTATATTATTGTTATTTCTTTTATTTTCTGTTTGTTCCTTGTTTTATCTGACCAGATTCCAGTTTTGGAATTTCATGTTGTGTATGTATCCTTATGACTAAAGCATACGCTGCTTATTTATGTTTTCTTGTCTTATTTTTAGTTTTCTTTTCACAGTCATTTATTTCGCAATGGAGTATGTCCAAGTAAATAAATCCAGTTACAATAATCTTATTCTGATTGGTGCAGTCAAATGTGAAACGTGTCTGAACAAAGACGCGCTGCCAATAACCACGAAGCCAAGCTGTCGATGTGCACGAGAGACACTGAAAGAAAGGGGGGCAAAAATATTTTCGCGACAAAATCGTGGCCCTAGTTATTGGCAATGTGTCTTTGTTCTAAGATGTCACCCATTTGACTTTGTTTATCAGCATAAAGTTACTGCGACAACACACGTGCGTAATTTTTGGGCAAAAGCGCCAGCAAGCGCAGTTAAAACATGCTACATGTGCTCGCATGGAACTGAAACAAACGGATGCGAAAATCGTCCAAATAATTCAAGCGGACAGAAGACTCTAAAACAACACAAAGCTTCTTTGGATTTGTTTCACAGTTAAGGCTACAAACTCTTCTTAGACCTACAACTTCGTTTGAGCTGTGCCCTATCGCAGAACTCCATTTCGCAACAGAAGTAACGTATCACGTACGGATTTCATAGGACAGAAGAACCAGTGGCGATGAGTGGGCATGCGGCATGGGAAGAGTTACATAAAACCAATGCTTTTATCACGTGACTCGAAGCTGGGCGACACCAGTAAAAGACTTTTACGGTGTATATCGCATTATTGGAGTATTATTTGTTCCATGTCGGAAGCATATTACTGGCATGTGTGCGCCACAGCGTTTGGCTCGTAGCAATTTATGCGGTGTTGACATCGTCTGCAAGATTCGATCATGTTGCAAACAAACAGTTTCTAGACGTTTATTGAGGATATATACATGCACTGGTGAAAGTAGGTCATTTATTTCTGAGAAAAATAATCTCCAAACGTAGTAAATAGGGTTGATTATTTTTTTCAGACATCGTGTAAATGGTTGTTAAATATTTTGTGTTCGGAAATTACATTTATGTAAATTGAAATGTAATGGAAAATAACTGAGTACGAGCATTCGCAACAGTGACCGTGCTTTGGCGATCACTGCCAGCGATTCCCAAATAAATATTTATTTTTGAAACAATGATTTTGCTGCAGCTAGTATAGTTCTGATCACGTAATTCTAATTCAGAATCTTCAAAGTTTGTGCCAAAGATGCAATTAAGTATTTTTTACTTGACTTAATTTTGATTACAAAATATTTGACTTCAGCAGTACATTGGTCAGAATGTGCAGACATAGCCGATCACCGCTTCCCTCTGCAACACATCCACAACTCACTTCTGGACTGACTGTACCAAGCAGGAAATCGATTTCAGAACTGTTCTTTACATTTTTAGGCGGATTTTCTAGGCACGATAGCGATAAAAGATTACCCTCATCCTCCCTTACCATTCACTGAGTAAAAATATGATTTTTTTTTTTTTAACATCTCCATTCCCTGTGGGATATAGGCTTGTGGGATGTTCGGGCGGAATTGGTAGGAGGAAAGGGTGGGTTCACCACGTTCCAGGTGATTAATTATGAAAAGCTATCTCCGCCGGCTACCGGCACTCGACTGGCTTCTCCCAGCGCTCGTTACGAGGCTACCCGAAGAGATCACGCCCCCTTCCTCGTACCCTTCTGTTTCAACCCCTCGCGACGGTTCATTATGCCCCGTCTTCAATCTGCGCGCGCCGTCGTCGTCAGAGGCCCTACTAGAGGGATGGAATAATAATGCCGTGGGACTCCCTAATTCACAACACGAGCCAGGGCGGGAGGGTGGCATGGGCGTTAGGGGGTGAAACGAGAGTGGTGTAAGGAGGACTCGACGAGGGGAAGGGGGTGAGTAAACTTGTGTTGGTGGGTTTACGGAGGGGGGGCATGTATCCGTAATTAAAAACTGTAGCGGCACGGCCAGATGAGGAGCCACTTCAAAAAAGACATTCCGCCGACTCTAGTATCGCTTCATCAAACCTCCCAACAAGCTGGGCTGAAACCTTGCCCGAGCATCGCATTTCCCAGCAGCCCACATTTCGCCCGCTCTATTGACTCCTTTGCCGCAGCGGTGCTGCTTCGGGATATTAATGCCGCTTCCATTATACAAATCCTGCTTGTTCCGCCCTGCGTCCACTTTTCCGCCGCGGCTTTCCTCCGGAAGTCGCAGGCTTACGTCATACACGAAACTTTTTTTTGTACACACGGAGCTACACTCGTGGCAGATACAGAAGTATGCATCTTACAAGGGTAAAATAAAATAAACGTTATTTTTTTTTCGGAAACAAGCTTTTATCCATAAAGTATTGAATTAAAAGAAAATATTTTTTTTGTTAAAGTAAAATATTAAGCAACAAAAGGATGTCATCCTTGGTCATTAACCAGGCCCCAGGCAGTTTATTACTATACAATCTGACATAAATATAGGCATTTTAAAATGTTGAATATTTTATTGAATGTTTCATGCTATATTTCAAGTTGAAAATGTTTCACGCTTAAAGCGTTTAAGAAAATATTAAAAATTTTAATAGTTCTAAGTATATTCTTTACGTATTGTCTTTACAGCCTGTGCCTTTGATCTATGACAAAGGATGGTGTTGTTTTTTTTATATTTAACATCAACCCAAAATATTATAATTATTTTTGAAAATTTTAGTTCACTTCTATATAAATATGAGCTCGTTTTGAAAAATATATAATTTTTTTGTTTTGGACTTTTTAGTATTTAAATTGTTTCTTGATATTTATTTTGAGACTTTTCATGACGGCTTTTTCGTTGAGTATCTGTTTTGGTTGTTCGGCCAATTCATTTTGCTTCTGTGAGTAACGAGAGAAATGTTAGTTCACCGTGACAAGGGACTCCAGATTAAATAAGTAAGGCTATATGCGTTACGCCAGGTGCCCAGAAGTTAGTATGTTAGGGGCTTGTAAATGTTTGCACAACTTTACCACCCAGCTTCTTGGCACGCACCCCGTGCTGAAACTTGGGTAGTTGTTACTCGCTGTCGCGAGTATGTCCGTTACCACGTAGTTGCGCTTTTGAGGAGTTCAAATGAATATCGTCCGGCTCCATCATCAGACCAGCTCTATGGTACCATATTACTCCATTGTCACCGAAGTTACGTAGGTATACCATATTTCAGCTCAATCCAATACTAACAAGGGCATGAAAAATGGATTTAAAATGTTGAACTGGACAAACGGACATACGAACGAAGCAAGTGAAGTAAAAGCTTGTAAAATCGGATTTTGGAGGGAGGTATTTAACCAGAGGAGGTCAGGCAGCTACCTACTCGCCGTGTAGAAAAGGAACAGGGACGTAACCAGGTGGAGGGTCCATGGGGTCCAGACCTCCCCCCTTCCCTTTCCGACCAAACAAAAATAAATAAAATGTAAAATTATTTTTTGTTCCTCATAGACTCCAGAATGCAAATAAATATCCTCGGGTTCTACCAACTACCGTCTATAGGCTTTTTGTGAGGTTTAATATAATGGAATGTCTATCTGAAGATGAGGAATTTTGACTGAATTTAACTGCGAATTTCAAAAGTGTATTTTTCTTAAAATATGCCGGTCTTTGTAAAATTAATATGTTTGTCAATTTTAGTCTTTTAAACATTTAAATATTTCTATCGAGAAAACTGCTATACAATGAAATACAAAATTTTTTCGGGGGAGGGCCCCAGGACCCCCCGCTCTGAAGGGGGGGAATGGGTGATGTTGGACCCACCCCAAACTGAAATCCTGGCTACGTCCCTGGAAGGACTATGTTAGCAAATTATTTTCATGTAATATTATTTTACAGCACTAAATGTATTTAATGCACTTAATTTTCTTAATGTTTGTTGACAAATAGGGCTGCAGGTACCCAGAACTGTACATTCCAGATATTTTAGATCAGTTGCCGAACCACCATCGGAAATGTACTTGCTGCAGAATGTTTACTGACCATTCACTAATAAGCGGTACCTCTGTACCACTGTGTCAGTGACTTTAGCGTCAACTTACACACAACCCTGTACAGTTCTCGACAACAGCAGACGTGCCTGGCAACAACAACTTGGCCATGACTGTTATTTAATTACAACCAATAACATCATTATTATGGCCATAAACTTTTCGCGAAAATAATTTGGCCCCACACATTCACAACTGCAGTTCTGCTTCATAGCCGGTGATTAAATGTTTTCACGCTAGCGTATCTTGAGTGAGTGAGAGATTTTGGTCAGCGCTTAACATCGAGGTCTTTAGTGCTCGTGAAGGGTGACATGAGGTGAGTACGGAGCAGTACCCGAATGGAAGGGCGGGGGAAACGGGAGATCCCCGAGAAAACGCGCCGATCAATGGCATCGTCCGGCACGAACCCGGATCGCCTTGATGGGAGACGAATGGTCTGACCATTCGGTCACCGTGGCCCCAACGTATCTTGAGGTCCTATCCGCAGACCGACATGTGGTGCTGCTGTTACCTTATCGCCATGGAGTATGTCCAAGCACTCCCATTGCATATTTCTTTCAATGATACTTAAGTTATTATTGACTCAGACGACTCTAGGAGATGTCGATCTTGTGCCAGCTACAAAAGTGGCATGAAAGGAAAATATACGTGTTAAGATTATGATACCGAAAGTCTCTCCGAGAGTTACTCGAGTCTCTAAGGATTACTGTTTTTCTTATGCGACGGTATACAATAAAATAAAATTTTTCGTCATTCTTCTACTTAATTTCCTTATTTTTTATTTCTTCTGAAGAAGCCATTTTGCAGCATCGTTTCTGCTTCCATTTAACATTTCTGTTCAGCGTATTGTTTTCTATCACGTTTGTAGTGTGAAAATATCTGCTTCCGATACTCATTTTTAAATATTCTATTGCATAATGTAGTGATTTTACTTTACTCAATTTTTTATCTTTCAATACGACTACTACAGTACGTGGGAAACACTATCAGAACACACATTCTGAAAATTACTCGAGTTACGAACAGGTTCGGGTTGCCGGCCAGATAACCTGACCCCTTTATTGATCACGTGCGCCAAATATACCTCGCCCACGATATCCATGTATATAGAAAGAAGAACGACGGGTGCACTGTGAGTTTCAGCTCACATCCAGTCTACTTCCCCAGCAAAATTAGCCTGAAACTGTAGCGGTGTTGCCAGATCAAGGATATGGGAGCAGGGATTCCAAAGTCCTGGTACTGACACTACAAACAAAGCTGGTACTTTAAACGAAAACCTGGTACATTGTAAAAAAAAAAAATTCGCAAATGCTTACAGGCATAAAAAAATACGAAGTAATAAAACATGTCTAAGTATTTTAAGCGTAAAAATATTTTGAAAATGTTCGAAGAATATTCTTAGTTAACAAAAAAATCAGAGGTTCACGATTACCACAGATGTTAGTTAAAGGGAATGCAAGTAAGTGTTGCCAACGCTCAACAGGCGACAATTCTCACCCTTGACAAAGCTTGGATTACTGCAATAACTATATGCGCAGATTGATGCTCAAAATTCAGGAGAAGTTGTGTCGTGCCGAAAAACCTTTTTTTTTGTGTAGAAAGAGTCTTTTGAAAATACTGTTTAATGATGCGTTTTAATACAAAATTTTGAAATCCTCGTACTTTCGCGTACCAGGACGAAAGTATCCTGGTACATGATACAGCACCCTTAAACTGGTACGTGTACGAGGATCCTGGTACGTCCATCACCCCTGATGGGAGATGTCAAGCGCTATCGCATTAAGCAGACTGGCGGAATTGTCCATATGTTTGCAAATTGAAGATGCATGAATAGTATTGCTTACAGTCGTTTCTTGTTTCAAATTCTGCACTTGGTTGACGGATATCAAATGAATATTAATTTAGAGACACCGTAGTTTGTGAAGTTCATAATAAAAAATCCATTTGAACTGTGGTATAAACTATCACGAAACCTGGAAAATAAAAACAGGTGAACTACTGGAAATACAGCCAGACAACAGTTTTGAGATACGGCCTCGTGAAGTAAATTTTCCCTAAATACAATATCATAACGCGAGAAACGTTAATGTATTAGCTCGCTATGAAAATTAATAGATTTGGCCTACGTGTGCAAGCTTCAGAAATATTGTGTTTAAACAATTTGCTCAAACGAAGCCTTGTAAAAGTTCTACAAAAATCATTCATCAGTGTGGCTCATGATTTTCGTAACAGAGATAAATTTGAACGTCTTCATTATAAGAAACAAACTTACTCGAATAATAAGTTTCTTATGTTTCGTAAACACTGGCATTCCAATTTAACAAATTAAGACTCTAGAGGCAGAGTTTATTCCTGAACTCTTACTTAAATTTTCATTATATTATTAACGGCGGTGATTTTTGGAGAGAATTTTTTGCGTGGAAATAGTGTATATGCTATTTAAAATGTAAAATATCGGAAGCATACGAAGTAATATTGATAATCGTGTTTGTAAGTAGTAAGTAAGTTCGACGAGTGAAATGACAACGCTCGTGACCACATGTCAATTATTTATACCTCTCATCACTGCTTTTTTTGTTTTTTTTTTGCAAATTTAAGACATAGCCCATAGAGTAACGAAACAACATTGTTATATGTATTTATACACTATATAGCTGAGAAATGTAATGTATTGTGTGTTTTAACATTCAGTTTGTTTCGCTGCAATGGTGTACATAGGCCAAGTTTAGGCTTTCTTGTTATCACAGATCACACAATGGTTATTTAAGGGCGATTATTGCATTAAAAAAATGTCCGCACACTATCAAATATAAAGAGTAGAAACGCAATGGGAATAAAAGTGTTCGTTGACAGGGTTTTAGAAGTGTGAATACTATGTTTGTTGAAATTGTGGCAATGGGAACGACGATCATGGAGACAACATTTCAATTATTAAAATCCATCGTTGTTGCATCTGTTCCAATCTTAGAAATATAGAGCGACGAAATAGCTTTCTGCTGTGTAATTTTACACAAGAAACCTAGAAATACTTTTTTTTTTCAGCAGTAAGATTTTTTTACTGAAGTACTTTACATACAAGCGGAACGAAGCCCCGATCTACATTCCGCGGGTTCGAGAAATCGCTACCAGGTGTCAGCTACATTGCTTTGCATCTCCCATTGTCAAGACTCAAGGTCTAGTAGAAGTATTTCCGCATTCACATTACCATTGCACTCTGTCAAAACATCAATTTATTATTTACTGTGTATCATTATACGTATGGCATTTAGAAGAATGTAACAAAATATAGCTGTACCATCATTCTGGTACACCTGGCAATGTACAATATTGTGAGAAGTAATCTTAATAATTAGTCCAAAAAGATCATAACGTCGTGCGATGTAAATATAAAGATCTATCCTGAGTTAAATTTGTCTTCTATTCGCTGTAAATTGAGCAGTTTTGAAACCAATAGATGTTTATGCTATTATGGCAATCAGATTGCATTTTCAAATATTTACAAATTTGGAGCGTTAACAAAAAATAATGTATAGATTTTGCCATTCTTTATGATGGATGTCTGAAAATGCAATAATTACATAAAATAATAATAATTATTATTAAAATTTTACTTTGCGAAAGTCCTATATTCATGGTGAACAGAACTTGTGCTAAAAAACGTTATAAATTACTAATTTTTTCAGGTTGTATAGTTAATTTGAAATTACTAAACTATCGTTATCGAGAACTTGTTCTATTTCCATAGACAAACTCACGCACAAGCGATCGGAATTGGATTCCCGGCGGGATCATTCCAGATTTTCACGAGGCGAACTTTACTGCTAGCCGGGGGATTTCCGGGGGCATCCCATCTTACTTCCACTCTGTCATTCCGTGGCTGTTCATTACCCCTGTAAGGTCACCTCAAGACCTCGCTGCTATGCGCTGACTAAATTCTCATACCATCGCTTCGATATTCGTGGGTAAATAGTTTGGGTTTGTCGTAAAACGCTGTTTTCTAACACTGGCCTTCAGAATACAGATGTAATGAAGGGAAATGAGATTTAAGTAATTGTAAAGCTCATACTCCATTTTATCAGCACACTCTTACTAACTGGTTGGTGTCAGCTAATATATTGACCTAAAACAGAAAATACCATGAAAATAATTAACAAAACTACATCCTTTTAATAGTTATTCATAACAACCTATCGTTCCCAAAGAATCAACTGTAAATATATATCAGGAACAAACTTAAGCAACACTACCTAATTAAATCAAGAGCTGAGTGTTCGAAGAAGTGATTGTAGACGGCACATTATAACCTGCGTGCTAGGAATTGGACGGTTTGCCGAATCTTCATGTGTGCTTTGAACAAAACGTTGAGTTATACGAACTTGTAGTCACATTCGTTATCTCTGTTGTGATGCTATGATGCTTACTTAAACCCCTAATATTCAGAGTGTACACAGGTTGTATATATAAATAGTGCGGCCCTCAGTTCCATCACCGAGAAACACACACACACACACACACACATATATATATATATATGCATATATATACACACACATATATATATACATACATATATATATATATATATTTATTTCCTGTTCTTTAAACATTCAGATAACACAAAACTTTGTTTATATTTTTGTCGCGTAATGTCACTTTTTTTCGGTATCTCGAAGAAATAAATTTTTAAAATATAATCTCCACGAACACATTTCCCTTTACTAGTGAATTCGAGCACTAAGTAGTCCTTAATTTTTACATAGGTTTCCATAATATATTATATTTCGGAGTCTGTCGGCGAATTTAGAGAAACGAATTAAAACTTTTTACAGAAAAACTAACATGGTACATATAACGTTTAACTGTATGTTTATACACGCGTTCTGTTTTATGTATAATTTTCTGTAAATCAGGCTTTTAAAATTGTTTAAATAATTCGAATGAATAAAAGCTTTGCTGACCGCTTGTTCTGGAAGAGCCTACAGGTGACAGTATTTCCTGTCCGGGCGAGATGCGCGGAGGCACGGAAGTGGGTCGCGTGTTGTGGGCAGGGCAGGGCTCGAGGGTTAATTGGCTGCGGGAGTGTAAGGGTGGTCCGCCCCGCAAGACGGAGTGAAAGGGGGTGCGAGAGGCAAACCACAGTTTCCCAACACTGCTATTTCCTGTCTTCAATTATGAAACAACCCTCCACACCCCTCCTCCTTGGCATCCTAGGGGTCCTCGGACTGACCTCCTCCCCCTAGTTGCGTAGGGTCGTTGAACGAAATGGAACCTATGCGGACGTGAATTTCCGGTGGGAGAAGTTTTAATCTCCTGTTCTGTGTCCCCCGCCCTGTTCCAAGCACCGAACTGGAAAGATAATGCGGCCTCACTCTGTGATTTCATAATGCGTAGCCGCTCATTCCCCAAGTTTTTTTGGGCAGATTTCCGATAAAGCTCTCCAAAGTAGATATATATCTAAGCAATTCTAGTATCCGTTCCGATATACGCTCTAAAAAAAGCCTTCCTGAACAGTAATGGAAATTTTTCACCTGTACACGGTATCGGAAAACCATACTTCGACTTCTTAGTACGCAAACATCTACCGTCAATACTGTGCTGAAGAAAAAATTGTATTATTGTAAGAAACTTTATTCTGTTAAAATATGACAACTCACAAAATACACTTTAGACCAACATTGATGAGATGAGTTGTATGCTATTCTAATACTAAGATAAAGAATCTATATAAAAACTTACTGACGTAGTGTGTAACTTTTGCATTATATTTGTGATCAGTATTTAATGCATGCATTTTATTTTATCACATATTAATAACGTCTGTATTTTAACTACTTAAATTCAATATTTTTTTTTTTTGTTTTATTTTAAACGTTGAAACATTAAAACATTTATTTTTCCTGACTAGTAAAGGCACCCACATGAACTCAATGGAAATAAATTGTATTATTCCTCGGCAGAATTGTCCATCAATTGTAAAATTAATGTCTAATAGTACCAGCCAATGAGCATCACCAAGAACACTTACTTGTTTTGTCTGTACTGGTATCAGATATTGGTTTTTTACTGTACTGACCATGACTATCATATTTTGAATTAAGTCCAGCGTCAACGACTATACTTGAGACATTATGCAAAGCATTTAACGTACTTATATATGTTTTCGTCATGAAGGTTTGGACGTGGCGACAAAAATATGTTCTTAGTAGAGAAATGTTAGTTTTCCTCCACGTATTTATATTTTCAACCTCATTCAGAAATCAGTTAAGTGTAGTTAATAGTTATCTGTCGGCTTGGGATGCCCAACAGCTTCAAGTATTCTCGTAAAAATGCAAAATGTGTCCAACATTTGTTTACAGAATATCTGCGATTTTTTACTCTTTATACGGAACAGATTGTTTCTAGTATATACTGTATCTTTTAAGGTTTTTATTGTTGTAAGTCCAGTTTAGGTAATACCGGTGGCCAAATGTTATCACTGTCACTGTTTTAACATAATGCTTGTTTCGACAACAGTACATTTCTTCGTAAACTTAGAATATTTTTATGTACACGTTACATTCACGTCTGTTGACTGACTTGTTTGATACGTTTTGGGATGGTGCTCAGTGATTTGTTTAAAGAAATTACTAAACACATACAGAAGTGGATTTATGTAGTCGGGATGTATGCAATCCTGAGACGTTATTTTGACGTCACGTAAAGAATCTTCGTTTATTCCAGGTATCTTACTGCCATAGGATCTTCCAGGAAATTGCTCTCAAGCCAAAGGCAGGTATACAAAAGCGAACATGTTAGGCGGTGTCTATAAACGAACCTGGTTTCTGACTGGCTACGTACTGCCGAAAAACAACATTTCTTACTAAGAGCGCCACCATCCCTAGGCTGTTTTGCGCATTCGAAACTCAAAAGTGAAGGAGCTATGATGACGACATTGACGAGCGCATCAAATGCCGCATCGCACCTACGTGCCTAGCACTAAAATTGAGCACAATTTTTCTGCCGGGAAGCTCTTACTATGGGACCTTTAACTATATCTAAGCATTGCGAACATGCGGTTACGACATTTTGAGGTACACCATTCATAAAATGTCGTTTTGAGATCTTTTGGATGGTTCCGAAACGGTGTTTACAGTATTTGTGGCGTCACGAGAGTGACTTTCTTTAGTCTTATAAAGTGTGTTTTTTTTCCAGTGCATGAGCGCATGTAGAATATTTTGGTTAGAAAGTAAGAAAATGGAAACGTATTCCCCAACTAAATGCAACGCATTTGAAGAACGTAGCAGGCAGCGCCCTTAAGCTTGCCTAGCGTTTGTCGGAAGCTACTGATTTGTAAATGACTTTTTGTAGTGTGGTTGGTCAGTTCTGCCATATTGATGCTACGTGCGGTTCTATTTCACTACACACGAGGGAGTTTCGCTTCCGCATTCTGAGCTGGTTTGCGCTCAAGCCTTGAATTCGTCACAAACCGCAAATGCTGCATATAAAATGCAAAATAATTCTTCGAGATTTCATCACGCAGGGATGGAGCACTGATATAAGCCGTTATTACTCGAGGGCCACATTTATCCAGAATGTCCGGAATCTCAACTCCCAAAGTATACACTTAGATAATTTGGACCAATACACTTACATTAGCTATGTAAAAGTTTTCTCCTGAATTCAGATGTTGAATGTTTTTGTACTACAATTGGTGCAATATTACTATGTCTGGAGTTAGCGCTATGAGTTTTAGACGTATTGTGCATGTTTGCAATACGTTTGTAGAACAAAACCATGTTTCTTGGTCAGAGGAATACAAGGGAATTGGTACCAAAAATTTCCGCTTTCACACAGGCAACTATGTGGTTTGAAGTCGAATGCAAACCGGTATAATTTTGGACCAAATATTTTCCCGCATAACTTTGCCAACTTAACTGTACAAACCATTTTTTAACACTCAGAACAGCATAAATGTACTGATTGCTATCATTAACTTAAGTTTAATTAGGGGCATTTGAACGAACCTTTGCAGTGTCGATCATTTCACTGCCAGATTAACTTAGGGTCACTATTTCGCTTGTTCTAACGAAACACATTAGGATCAGCAATGACAGTTTTTTTAAGAATGGTTATTTAGCTTCAGAAACTCCTCAAACAATAATTTCCGTGTCATCTGTTCTTTCAGAAACTTTTTAAAGTAATAGAACATTATTTTCACAGGAAACATATACGGTAAATTATATTTATGTTTCTATGTTAACATTTTTTCACTCGGAATGTCAATGAAAGATTAAAAAAAAATAGTTGATTGAAGATTAACGAATTATTAAAAGTTTACTAAACGTTTTTTGAGGGAATAAGCTGAAAATATAAAAGTAGAGTCATGCTTAAATATGTTGGCTAGATTTTTTAAAATAATGTAACGATTTTGACAGGTTTGATTTCTGAGTGAACAGAACAAATAGACTTTGGTGCAAAGAAATACTTAGATAAGTTCTTGCTTACCTCATCGCCTCTAAGCGCATGTGGCTCTTAAGCAATAGATATTCCTCTATATAACACATATTAATGGTTACCTTTGTTTGAAGACGTCATCGTATTCATACGCCCCTACCAGTGCACCGGAAGAGAAGCCAACATTTCACAGTTCTGGTGAGACACATGGTAAACCAATGGCGAAGTGTTCCAAACCAAACTATAGTAGATCTGACTTTAACCTTTAAGCAAATGTTGTTAGTACGTCTGCCGTTCATCCTCAATACGCGTATGTCATGGAGACCTACGTGTATTACTAAAGGATACGTTAGCTGTTTGCTTGTGCGCTACTCCTGTGGGTGTAGAGGGGACTACTAAGAAAAATATTTTTGTCTCTCTTTACAATGTGATTTGACTTTACACTTTTTTATACAACCAAAACCGAGCGAGGTGATACAAAGGTTACACTTTGGACTAGCATTCGGGGGAACCCTGGTTCATTCCACGGCTCCGACATCCTGATCTAGGGTTTCCCTGTCTGACTCCTCTCCCAATTCATGCCATTGTACCAAGTTGTGTGTCGTCTCTAATGACCTAGCCGTCGTCGAGATGTAAAGCTCACTGACCTTACCTTCTCCTGCAAACAAACAAAAAACCAATATCATTATGAAATGCAAGTGTTAGGAAATGTGTAAAAAGGTGAGGGTGGGAGGGGGCGAGAGACATAATTTTCCTCCACAGGTTTACTTATGTCGTGAAGAGGGGCAACCACCACTTCCCGATTGGTACGTTCCTTTCACTATATAATGTCGCACAGACAACTCAAAGACTCGTGTATAGTCATTGCTTAGCAGTGCATGTTTATAAAAACTCACACTTCGTTATTGGAAAGACATTAGCTGCATTAGAATCTGAGAATTCGTTTGATATACTTCCTTCCTCGGCAGAACGGTTCTGAAACCGGAGGAATAAGATCCCGTCGCGTCAGACTGAGTGTTTTACAGTTTTATCGACGGCGCGGTGGGTGTCTGATACCTGCTATAAATTGTCTGGAGAATGTTGTCCAAACGATGTGGGAGTAAAAGGTAATGGAGGAGGGATTATGGTAGGGGGGAACTGGGGGGGGGGGTAGGGACGTGGTGGATGCAATAACCTGTATATTGCATTCCACAGCGGAGATGTGAAGCCGGCAGGGCGTGTCAGGACATGCGAGCGCACACAAGACAGCAGGCATCCATCTGTCAGCCCGGCTGATAGCTGGGGACACTTTCCCTTCTGACAGGACACAGGCTCGTCTCCAGCATCCCCGGGGCTTTTATTGGTCCAGATGGGACGCTAGATGAGGACGGTCGACGCTCATGAATGCGAGTCTCTACTCGTTCTCCTCCGCACCCAGTAGATAAACTTTTTGTGTCTGTGGGCTTGGCTCCGGTTGGAAAACATCCTCTATCACACCCTCTCTTCTTCCCACATGTCTCTTTCCTGTTTTTGTAATGTAGCTCTTACTTATTCAACTACAGAGCGTGGAAATGCAGAGCGAATGAAATACTTTATGTGGGGGTGGTTTTGGATACATTGGGTGGCTTTGGGTCATTTTTATGATATTTTAATTTTCCATAATGGTCAACTGTGTGTAAATATTAATGAAGAGTCATGTGGTTATTTATTATTCAAAATATATCGCAAATGAATTCCTTTATTCAGGGCTGCCATTCATCTGAAAGGAAATATTTCGTAATGTTGCAAGTCACGTCACACATTCTAAGTCACCCCCACTTGCACATTATTTTAAGATAAGCTATGTATTTTAAGACACAGGTTAAATTTGGCAGACACAGATCCTCTGTATAGCTGTAGTTGGCATTTGCCATCATAGGAATAACTTCATGTCGAGAGAGTAATTGTTTAAACAAATAAAATGTAAGACCTTGTAAAGTTAATAATAACGCCTAGATAATTAACTATAGTAAATTTTCGATAAACAGAGCAGTTTTGAAATCATTGTTTGTAAAAATTACACTATTACTGCAACAAAATAAACAAAACTATTAGTTTGTTTGCTCCAAGTAGGCAGTAAAGGTAGTAGTGAATTTGGAAGTGCAAATTCGAATGGTAACTTCTTGTAAATAAACGTTGTTAAATTATAGAAAGCTAAAGTGATTACTTTATCGTTAATATACTAATGTACTTTATTCTATATTTATGTCAGTTATTTCTATTTATTTAACTATTGGCAAATGTACTGATAATACTTTAAAACAGGTCGACAGCCATATTAGGCGAGTCAGATAAAATATTAAGCGAAATTTTGTGTACATGACCCAACGCGTTGCCATGCTGTACAAAGAAACAAGTGTGAAGAAGATAACAATTTAAAAAAATGTAGCCACGTACACATTTTTATTTTCCTGGAACGACATAGTACTCTAATTGCGCTTGTCTACGATACTTCTATAAATTATTCACTTCAACCATGTAAACATATTTAAAATATGTTAGAATTACATCCGTAACAATTACAGTGATATAAATTTTCTTACACGGGATTCTTAGAAAGTTTATTTTTTAAGAAACTGGCACGTAACAAACTCAAATGATAATGGCAGGCTGCATTGCACGAACATTGTTAGCAATGTCCGGTGTCACATCAGAGAGGAAATACTGACCTGATCACGTGATCACAGTTTTAAGAATAATATTAACTATCACGCAAATAATTTATTTTTTCATGGCCTTTCAGAGAACCAAATTTTCTGGAGTCGTTTAAATTGTTCTCGAGTTATCACACACGTACATTTACTTAATTCACGCCGCACTGACATAAAATAGGCTACAGTACAGTAGACAAAAAATCACGTATTATGCTGAACGCAGTTACAGTGAAAATATATATTTCGGTAAAACGTATTAAAATATTATAAATTTTCATACTAGTAATAAAACATTAAACCTGATAAATTAAAAAAAATATGTGAACCCCTACATGTGAAAGAACTACTTGATTGCGAAATGAATTGCTATTCGTCTGATGGTTCCCTTTAGCCGGGTTATTTAATGTTGAGCTGCAATTCGACATTTAACGGTAGCCAAAGACAATGTTCGCAGGCACATTAATTTTATTTATTGGTAATAATGGACATCTTAAGTACATCAGTATTATTACTAATTCAATAAATAATTATATATTTGTTTGACGCCATGTTGATTCACTAAAGCTTGACATATCAAGTTATATATTTTCGTAATATTAACTCACAGATCTAAAATAATAATGATAATGATAATAATAATAATAATAATAATAAATCATGCCACAAGTTTAGTGTTTATAATTGCAAGACATTAGCTAAAATAAGAAATCTTTGCGCTAAACAGCGAGACTTTTTTTTTACCGCCGGTTAGCTTTGACGTTAGGTCAGCGCCGAAATGAAATGGCGGGAAAAACGAGGACGTCTCCGAGAATATTCATAGAACCAACGGTACGCAGATCCATCAGTATCGTCCGACACCAAACCCACATACGAAAATCGGTGTCTACCACGCCAGGAATCGAACCTGGACCGCCTTGGTTGGAGGCGAGCGCCTGTAAGCTGTAGCAACCGAGGTAATCTTTATGTCTTGTCGTCGGCACCAAGGTCATCTGAGACATAACTAGTGGCTCAGAGAGATAGGACATTGGAACATAATCGGTCGTAATTTACAATATAATATTGAGTAATGTCAGCAGTTAATTGGGGTTATTAAGAACACCATAGGAAATAAAGGAAACAGGATTGAGGTCGGATACTTTTGAATGTCTAGTTAGTTTCCTGACGGTAATATACATATAAAAAAATTCTTTAAAGATGTTTAGTATAGGAACCATTGGAATTATATTGGCACCAGTGTATTGTTAACTTTCGTATTGAGATAAAGTATTAGTATTTCATAACGTTAGCAAAAAATCAACACATTTGTAAAAATAATTTTTAAATAAATTTACATTCTCCGGTTCCTGTGATAACGTTGTTAACTGTGTAACTATCAACATATTCGGAATTTCCACCCACCACGGTAACTTTTATGAAGTACATTCCAACCAGTTACCAATATTAAAATATTTTCCTTGAAATACAGTAACACAGTTGATAAATTTATTTATATAAAAAACAGTGGCTGAACGTACCAAACCAATATTTTGCAAAAGTTTCAGTACATAATTATAATACAAGACATTTTTACCTTTTTGTAGTATTTTTTTCTGAAATTTGGATGTAATAAAACATTTAGTTCAATGGTGTTGGTTCATGACTTTCTCGTGGTTATAACGGTAAATTGATTTCAATAACTTATCAAGTTTCGTTGGCTTTCAGTCAGATTTATTTGTGTACGGCGAATCCTCACTCATTCAACATTACAACAAAACACGGTGTCACATGATATCCGAGCCAAGCATTAATAATACTTTGCATACGCAAGCACTTTTGGCAGTTAGCGTGCGCTAACGCGTCGTGCGTTGAAACCAAATATTTGCTTTTGGGAATCACTGCGTCTGTCGATTGAATCTGGATGTATTTATGGGGAACGAATTTACTCTGGCTTCGGTAGAAAGCTTCCAAATGTTAACAACCTCCACTCCGGAAATGCGGCACAGGAACGACGTATAAAACAGATTTAATTTCACAAACCGGAAAACGAAACGCTATTTTTCCTTGCAGGCAGAATCAATTACTTTGTTCTGATTCGCTGTACCTTCGAATACCATGTTAATTAAAATTTTATGGTATTAAATGCAAGGAATCGATTCTGATATCAATTACAAAAGTGTAAAGACTATACACGGAGACGATTGTTAAGCAACAACTGATAGCAGAAATTGAAGCGGCTATTTGTCGTAATTATAAAACTTAATTACGTTATACGATTAGTACATGTTCAAAGCATTCAATAGCTCTTATGTATGCTAAATATAGAAATGCAGTGTTATATATATTTTATTATATGTCTTATATTTGTAAATTTTATATATGTTTGTGAAAAAGTGTCGAAAATATAAAAATCCGTTCTCTCATGTTTCGTCATTCAACCGCCTAGAGAGCGTTAGTACAGTTGTTTTTGTTACTAGTGCTGAACGATAGGATGTGTCTGATATTGTTTCCACTAAAACACTCCAATAAAGTATACGTTTTATAAAATACTTAAAATATTAATTCTGCGTAATTTTTTGTACTTAATTATATGGTATTTAAAAAAAACGCAATCTTTAGTACTGCTCGACTGTGATAAACAGAAAAAAAGTTATAAGATACCTACTAAGACGCAGACACATTTCATGCACGTAACTTTCTACGTAAAATAAAAATATTGCCTTATCAAAGTGTTGTATGTTCTATGCCATTTCTATGTGTAAAGTTGGCACCTTGTGATTATGCTCTACGTGTGTCGCGTATCGTTACTGTGTGACTGATTGTCCGTGATACAAAGTATGCGTTGTTGTGAGCCATGTACAATTCGTAAATGATGAGAATACATAGTTAATATTATATCCAGTAGTTTTTGTTTAAATTTCTGCGTTATCAGTATGCCTGTGATCTAGTATAATTACAAACGTAATTTTGAGAGTTATGATAGGCTACGTAAGAAGTATACAATGGGCTCAACCCAAATTTCTTTACTTGCGACACTAATTAAAATTTTTAAAAATTAATATTGCAAACAGGAAAATCTGACCACTGATTATAATATGCCTGACAACAAGATAGTATTAGGGACACGGCAGGTATGCATAGTTGTGATAAACCTACTTTCATACCACTATTGTTATCAGTTATAATGTCACAATAAATTTATATATGTTTAACATATTGCGTAAGTTTTCATTGCTGAATGAAGTAGTAGTATCAATATACGACGAGGTTTATATATTTCAATTAATAAAGACAATAAACCTAACGACTATAAAAAAACTATAAAACTAACATAAAAATTAAAAAATGAGCAAAACCTGGCTTTTACCCAACAACTTAAAATTATGCATGCCAAGGGTATATGTTATTTTTTGTAATGTTGTAAGTCATTACGTCGCTTCAGCTGAAATAAAATTTTGTTACTTAGAAGCTGCTACTTGCCTTCCAACATTGTAATAACTACATTTTGAAATTATTATTTAATAAAATTGTAATGCAAATAGCTGTATTTATGGAAAACTTAAATTGAATGTCGTTTCCCAAACGGTCAGGTAGACTAGATGCATTTCTTTCAATATAATGGAATGATAAGGGATCTCTAAAACTATGGAAAAAAATAGTTTCCATAAAATTTGGGAAATAGTTGGCTCGGTGACGGTCGTCTTACACAAGGTACAAACTTTTAATTCCAGGCCAGTTCAGGATGGATTAGTTGTCATGGACTGTGGTTGAAGAATGGCTGGAACCCAAAACGCGGGTTTGGGTGGAAAGTAGGTAGGATGGACCGAAGTATCCTGGACACTAGTAAAATCTTTTGGCATTAGGAAACAACCACCTTTTATCCCACAAACGAAAATAAACATGAAAGACAATAGGCAAAATTGAACTAGGATCACAGTTATCTGCTATCACTCCAGAAAAAATCCGCTAGATTCATTTGAGCTTCGTACGAATATTCGCAAATGTGTTCGCTTGATAAAAGGTTACTTTATGATCTTCGTGATTTTCACAAACACACAGTTATTGGAAAGCATTAATTATCTGTACAGTTTCTGTGCATTTGTTATCTCGTATTTTCTAGAGACTAAAATTAATTTACGAAATGCATGTTATGTGTGAAAATAGACAAAGAATATTTCTACTTATTTGCAGTTTTAGTTAGTAAAAAAAAATATGCATACAAATATTTATGTTACGAGTAAATATTTATACTTATTTTTTTGCAGAAAGCATCGAAGCAAGCTTGCGTACCAATTTAATATTTGCATTAAGGGGATGGGAGAGTTTGATGGTAAATTTTATTTATCCATTTCTACAATACCTTTTGTTTAAATTTTTTTTTTCGACATATGTCGCCATGTTGAGGCATAGGATATATTTATGATGAATTTTGGTGATCATAATAGTGTTATATGTTCGTCTTATATTGGTCACCTAATAATGCTCGAAAGTTAACCGATAATTCCCTTGCAATAATTCTCCATGACAGCTTAATGAAAGATTCCATTGTTATTTGTGTTATGAAGGTTATCAAGAATATATCCTATGTCTTGTCAAAGAGAACATTTCGATAATACAACTTGAATAAATGTTATGGCGTAAAACAAAAATACAAGAAAATTAATTAACACTCCCCCCTCAGCAAGAGCGACTTCTGTGGTTTGTCAACTAAAAGTCTTTGTACCAGAAACTCTGCAGGCATTAATTAGGTACTAATTAGCAATTATCAGGCGTATAATCACACTACCACTTTTGTTCGTTTCCAAGTTCATACAGAAAAATTTATTTTCTTTCTTTCTTTTTTTAAGACGCAGATAATAATTGTTCAAGGCCAAATGTTCCTACTTTTGATATTTTAGTAAGTTTTTATTTTTTAAATCCTGAAAGGGAGCAGATATCGCATATCCGTTACATTTAAATACTGGAAATTGTTTGCACTATGCAGCCTAATATTTTTCAAATCGTATATTTTTATTATTTTGGCTAGTTATTGATTAAATAAAATTAATTTAGCCCATAACTAGCCAAACTTATAGAAAATTGCATTAAAAAAATACACTACATAGTACAAACAATTTCCAATATTACTATGTAACGGTTTGCGCTATCGGTTCCCTTTCAGGATTAAAAAAAAATTATATAAGTTTCTAAAATAGCATAAATATGAATCCGTGGCCTTAATTAATTTTCTTCAATTAATGAAGTTAAAATAAAAATAAGATTTTATCCTTTTAAGATACGTAGAATTCGAATGTATATATATGTATGTATGTGTATCTTAAATTGCTAGTTTCACATATAGGAAAAATAATTTTATAAATGTAAAATGAGAGTACATGTTTAGCCGTGCTGCAATTTCACTACATTTATTAACACAAATTCCGAAGTTCTCAAATTATACTTTTGACAGCAGAAGTAACATGTACTGGGTACTTTAAAAAGGGTTATTTCAGGCCTGCTACGTATGATTGATTACTAATGCATAGTTGATGGAATAATTACGTTGTCAACTAGCGTACACCACAGAAAAAGTAATGCTACCGTATTTTCTTCAGGTAATTTGAACAATAAGATTACTCTGGCGCAGAAAAAATTAGAGGCAATAATCCGAAAGAACAGGTGGAATTTTTTTTTTTAAGAGTGTTGCTTACACATTTTCAGACGTGCGTAGTTAGCAATAGCTTTTTATGGCAGTGTTTATATTTACAGGGAACAGCCCCATGAAAACGGAATTCTAACGACGAATAATGATAACGATGATAATAATGACGATTGGTGTTCTGCACGAAGGTAGGTTTAGAGCCACGTAGGATGCCGGGTGATGTGAAAATCACTAGACACTCCCATCCGTCTGCCCCCCCCCCTCCCCCAAAACTCATGGTGGAATATACCCGCCGTATGGTAAGTTAATACTTTTAGAAAAAACTCTTGAAAAAAATTACTAAGAATACTTCTGTTATTACCACACAACTATGTAAGCAAATGGAAAAGCAATACGGAGAGATAAATAAATAAATTTTTTATTCTTATGCGTCCGCAAGCATGAAAGTTGTTCGTAGTAATCACTTTAAAAGTGAGTCAAAACACGTATGTTATACGATAGTTAGAGCCGTGAACTTTTCGCTAAAATAATTTTGCCCCCGTTTGTTTCAGTGCATTACGTTCACATCTTCAGTTCTGCTTCATAGTCACTGATTGGATTTGTTAACTCTCGCTTATATTGGGGTTATATCCGCAAATCGCAGACGTGCGGTGTTGCAGTAATCGTATTCTGATTGGCACAGTCAAATGAGTGACGTCAGTTAACAAAAACACTCTGCCAATGTCTAGGGCCCGGTAATTTTCGCGAAAAGATTTTTGCCCCACTTTGTTTCAGTGTCTTACGTGCACACCTGCAGTTCAACTTCATGGCTATTGGCAGAGTGTTTTTGTGCAGAGTTGTTATTCATTTGACTGTGCCAATTAGTACATGGCTAATTGTGACACAACATGTCAGTGATTTGCAGGTTTAACCTCCAGAGGATGTATGTTACGGCATCCAATCACTGACCATAAAGCAGAGATGCAGGTGCGCACGTAAGGCACTGAAACAAAGTGCTGCAAAAGTCTTTTCGCGAAAACTACCGGGCCCTACCAATGTCCAAGGACCATAGCTGCAGATGTGTGCGTATGACAGTGAAACAAACTGGACCAAAATTTTTTTCGTGGAAAGTTCATGGCTCTAACGATAGTTGGAGGATAGTTGGGTTGGCATTGATGTCGTAGAAATAGTTCTTCTGTATATTATGAACAGCGGCTAAAATAAAGAAAGTCGTTTAATGGCAAATGTACATAATGTGTTCATTTACAGGAAATGAATTAAAATGTATATTTACATTTAGTATAGGCTATATTACAATATTTTAGAGATGACGTAGTTAGTGACGGCGGATGAACAATGTACGTCGGCTTGCAGTGCAGTCATCAGCCTGGCAATGTTATTGTTGACGTTTGGCGGAAGGATACATAGTTGGTGTGAAAACAGATCCAAGCTTGAAGCAGGACTTCCAGAAAGATTCAAGTTACCGCATGGTGGTTAAAGGCGTAGTGATTCTGCGGCGTTTCGCCATTGTCTTCCGCTGTATGTGGATGAGAGAACAACACAACACACAATCCTGAACCCGAAGAGACAATTGTAAATATTGACGTATCCGGCCGGGAATCGAACCCGGGTACCTTGACCAAGCAGCCAGGAGCTCTAACTACTCTGCCAGGCGGTCGGATTGACGACAAATAAGGTCATTTACATCCCAGTGGACTTGAATCATGTTAAAAAAAACGTACTTTAAAATAAAAAAAATGGTCATCTGAGTTACGGCTAGATCATGTGATCTTTGAACGATCCTTGCAATTTATTAGCAATATAAACTGAGCCGATTTTATGGACACGGCACTGTGAAAGAACATGTCCGAGTTCCTTACCAAATCTGTATAATTGGTAAATGTTTGTTAACAACAGCTATAACTGATTTTTTTTTTTTTTTTTTTTTTTTTACTTTTGGTTTTTGTGTGGCTTTCTTTCTAGAACGCTACAACATTCGCTTGCAATTACGCATGCCCTTAAAACCAGCGCAGTTTGTCCTTAGTCTCACAATGAAAATTTGTTTCACTTGCAGTAAACTGTAGGTGGTTCGGGATAAAGTGAGCTCTCAAAAAAGCCCTGTTAAATTTCTATTTTCAGCCAGTTAGTATCTTTACGCACGAAACGACTAGCGACGGAAAATGTCTAACCTCTCTGGACACGTTACTTAATGCTTGCGCTTGTAAGATAAAATGACCAGTCAGTATAAATCTGTACAGTTTGTTAAAATAATTTAATCAATTATGTAAAATACAATTACGTCGAAACCGGTTGCTTTTATTTCTATATTGATGTATTTAAATAAGAAAATACGCGGAACTGTATTGAGTAATTTCGCTGCCAACCATAGAAGCAGCTACGCAACTATTGTTAATGTTGAATTATATGCAGCAACAGCTAGTGGTATTTTTCAAAGGTTACATTTTTAGTGCTCACTTTATCCTGAACGACCTATAGTAAGTTATGCGTGGCACAAATAATTTGATAAATTAAATGTATTAGTTAGCAGCTGATGATAACACAGAATACACAGAGTATTTAATTGGATAAAAAATATTTTACTAGGAATGAATTTTTTATTTTTAAGAATACTATTATAGTATTTTAAGAGTCCTTAAATTCATATATAATTCACATTAAGAAAATATTTTTGTAGACAAGGCTAAAACGATGTTTGGTCGTAAAACGTCATTTTAAGTGTAGGCTGAAAATGAATGTTTCTAAACAATAGAGTCAAATCATTTGTGTCTAGTAATTCGTTTTCCTCTATGCTTACACTCAGTTAATAGTCAGTTTCTGACTGAATTCACAGAAAACCACATAACACGCAGATGAAATTTTCTGAGAATAAGTGAAAATCACTTTTGAATCAGTTACTAAAACAACTAGCTCGATTTCACTATCTTCAGTTGCTCATTTTTGGCCGAGACGACTGAAATTACACTGAAGTAGTTCATTTTTGGCCGAGACGACTGAAATTATTACACTGAAATAGTTCATTTTTGGCCGAGACGACTGAAATTACACTGAAGTAGTTCATTTTTCACGGATTAAAATTAAGAGTTTATTTACAATTTCCTTGCACAAAATGTTCAGACATTTATATTCCTGATCCTCTCTGAAAACAAACCAGTTAATGGCACAACTTATATCGTGTTGACGTTGTGATTTTCCGTATTACTATTAGGCCCATTATGTATGGAAGCGATATGGACAGTACTGACACTCGTAGTTAAGTGTCCCATCAACGTCTCGTGGAAGGGCTTCGAATTGGCGTAAAAAAATATCCAGTGTAGTGGTGATGAAAAAATAAGGTTTCTAAAGCTTGTGCGTTATTTATTTCTGTTAGTATGACAACTCCTAGAAAGTGAGACAAGTGGAGATGAAGCTAATCGCTCATGAAATTTGGAATATGGCAATTTTTTTTAGCATCAAGGACCCCAATTAATTATCTCGGTAATCCCCTACAGCGATTTGGAAAACCGTGCCAATTATAAAAGACATGTACATCCAAATTATAACATAAAAAATTTAATTATTAGCGTTATGGTCTGTCTCGTTAACGCTAAATTTTATTCGCACCCCCTAAAAACACTATCCGTTGCGTCATCATCCATTATATATGTTTCTATTAGACCAAACATGGAATTTTCGTATCCTAACCACTAACTAGACAGTGTCAAATATTTTATATAGTTGGAGTAGAAAATTTTACCATTTACTCAAAGGTACACAAAAAATATACATATTTAATTTTTTTAGTATATTTTGGCTTTTTAAAAATTTCTATATCACCACAATATTAAAGGAAGTATAAGTAAACAGTAATGAAATGTACCAATGAATAATTCCTTTCCTATATTAGAACTAAAATAACTGCTCTTGTCAAAATCAAAGCCTTATTAGTACGGTTCAGTAGTATAAACTCCTTTCATCTCTCAAGTGTTGGATAGTAGCATTATTTAACTTAATTTTTAAAATAAGTCTTTCCATTAGGAACTGTTTCAAAGAGGATTATACTGTAAAGAGATGAAGAATCAAGACAACGGTATAATTTTCAATTTATTACAAACATATCCCATTAATACCGTGAAACCTTGATACATTATTTAAGAATAGAGTTGTTTAAGTTATATTTAAGCCATTAGAATAACGAAGAGGAGTTAACTGTATTTTTTAAGCCTCAGGATTTCATTCCTGGATATGACTAATGATTAGTCATGTCCTAAATTATTGTTAAAGTACAACAATAATGTAATTGAATTAAGAAAAAGTATTTTGCAAGTAAGAAGTTTATGTTTTTTGAACTGAACGTAATAACGAATTACGTAATTGACAATTAATGTGATTGATGTATGGGGATTAAACCTGTTAGAAGTATATCGTGTACGGTATATTTTTTCCAGATATTATTCCTACACCATGAAAATAGTTTCATATAAATGATTTGCCGTGCTCCTAGTGAGTTCTATTTTTAGTGTCTCTGACAGTATTTTAACTAAGGAATTTTTTGGAAGAAAGTAAACTTGTTAGTACGGCTGGACACGAAAGGGAAGCGTATAATCGATACATCAGCTGAAACTTGAAACGAGGCAACGCTAAGTTATCTAAGCCACGGGTTCGCAAAGTAAGCAAGGGTGAAAGTTGTGTGTTTTACCAAACGTGCGTGTCGTGACAACACAGCGTTCGCCTTCTTCTCCTCCTCTCCTACTGCTCTCTCCCCGCAATCATTCATCTACTCCTCCTCCTAGAAAGTGGGATGGAGGGCGCCACACTAGGACGTACACTTTAAGCCGCAAGTGACTAAGAGGGCCCGACTAAAAGGCTGAGAGTTTCGGCAAACAAAGGATAATCGGCTTTGAGCGGGGCTGCGCCGCTCTGCGAAACGCCTTTCCTTCCGTGCGCGGATGACGCTTACACATCCGCCGGGTATACTTTGTTCGTCTGCAGGCGTCTAGCGGCGTACACTCGATCCGCCGTCAGGCAGAGTGTTAGACAATTATACTGTATTTACAATTTTTGAGCCACAACATTTACTCAAATTGTATTATCAAAACTTTCTCCTCGACTATGCGTAGGTCGTATTCTTGGTAAACAGCTTGATAAAATAATAATGGAATCTTAAATTATGATATCATGCAGAATCATTGCAAGAGAAGTTTAGAATAATTTTCAGTAATTATCTTGCAATGATTCTGCATTTCAAATTAATAAAGGAATCCATTATTATTTATGTCAAGCACTTTGACAAGATAATTTCCTATGCTTTGCCGAAGAGAAAATTTTGATAACACAATTTGAATAAATATTATGGTTAAAAATTTGAAAATAAAATAAAATTGTCTAAAACAGAAAATTCTTCGTCTGGCGCACGGACGGTGTTGTAGAGTGCCACGCATATTATTTTTCACGCGATACTACTTAACTTAATCAAATTACGCTTATCTACGAAGAGAACACACCTAAAACTATGCTTGCCTCTCATAGTAGCTGAAAAGACTGCTGTAACTCCGAAATTAACCCTTGAATTCTTAAAGTGACTACAACGCACGCTAGTTTAGTGCGCTGCGTGTACAGGATGTTACAAAAAGGTACGGCCAAACTTTCAGGAAACATTCCACACACCCAAAGGAAGAAAATATAAGGTCTGAACATATATCCGGAAACGCTTAGTTACCATGGTTGAGCTCAATTCCTTACATCTCGTTAAATGTCATCGTAAATAACACTTCGTAGAGAAAATGTCCCAAATACCCAATTGATTGGTTCTTTTCAATATACTTTACTTCCTAGGTTCACCACCAGGTGGGCCACTTGATGGTAGGTAATCTGGACTGCATTTCTTGTGTTGACATTTAACGAGATGTAAGGAATTTAGCTCTACCATGGTAACTAAGCGTTTCCGGTCATATGTCCATATATTATATGTTTTTTCTTTGTATGTGTGGAATGTTTCCTGAAAGTTTGGCCGTACCTTTTTGTAACATCCTGTAGAGGCGATATGTTTCTCATCATGCATGGTAGTTTGGCTAATATCGCATCGTTGTTCCCAAGTGTCAAACGTGGAAATTTGAAACCGGTGCAGACTCTTCTTAATTAATCGACCGTGATAAGATCTTGACGTGTACTGGTAGATAAAAAATAAGTTTGCCAAAATAAAGTAAAAACTGATATGTCGTACAAGTTTGGACCTATTTGTAAGAAAAATAGTATTATAAACAATCATTACGTAGCGAAATAACTGTAACATTTAAAGAATTAACGCACGTTAAATAACAATATTCGACTTTAAATTATGTTTTGTGAGCACATACTCCTAAGCGTAAAATTGCAAGAACTCATAAATTGGGCGTAACATAATATAAGTAACGTATAAACTATTATTTTTCACATTTTATTTTTTGTACCCAAATAGTGTGATCTTGCTTCTTAATAATGGTATAAAGATGACATACCGTTTAAGGAAACCTCTGTCCTAAAAATAAATATTGATAATATTACTGATCATTAGAGACATGCAAAATTCGCGTTATTTTCTGAGAACTGACTAGATTCCAAGTGACTATAGGCTCGATCGACGTTTCCTGCTGGCTGATATTGTCGTGACTTGCCGCGGATAAATCTTACACGGTAGAGAGGCCAATCTCTGTAAAGACGCAAAGCCATAAATGACAACACATAAAAGTTCGTAGCCAATTGAATCGCAGATTATGCTCTGTTATGTATAGGAAAGTGAAGTTTAGTTCTGCTACCGAATGATAACGCGAATTTCGCATGTCTCTACTGATCATCAAAGACAACCAATGACTGCATAGCTAATTTGGTAACACAGAAAGAATAAGAAGTATATTTATTCTACTCAACAAGTCAAATAATTACAAGGCGTTTTTAGACTGTCGTAGTTCATGTATCTCACTCTATATCCTACACGCAACCAGAGAAAAATGTACGTACAAAAATGTTGCACGTAGTGTTATTTGGTTTTGTTATTCTTACAGAGATCATATTTGGAAACATTGCCGAGATATTTATTGAAACAAAACTATAAATTACGGAAAAAGGTTTTTGCACATACCAAGGAATGTACGTACATACATAGCTAATGCTGTACTTTAACCAGCAAGCACAGAATAATTTGTTTCTGTTGTACACGTGGTGTCATACGTGTATCTTGTGCTCTTATAAAATTAATGTGTTACAATAATAAGTATTCGGATAAATTTTATGGATTTTGTAGCTACTAGCCATCACAGAAATATCGTAAGATTCGAATTAGTTTTTTTTTTTTGCTTCGCTGTATTTGTTAAAAAAATTTCATGACTAACTCCGGAAAGTTTGGGCGGTAAAAGTGTTGTCAGATCACTGGCTTCTCACCACTGCAAACAAGGTTCTATTCCAAATTGTATCGTCCAGATTATCGTACGTGGGGAGAGTTGTGTCCGTTCACCTCTTATCCACCATTATCTGATTTCACATTTTTCCTTTGTTATTTGTGGTCGAAGGCTGGTCTGTCGGGTAGATCAGCCCGACTTCTCTACAAGAACTCGTTCATTGCTACGACACAATTTTTGCTGGAAATGTAGCTTTTTAGAACCACTGCAAGTGAAACGTTTTGTTAAAATTTTTTGTAACTAGAGCAAAAAATTGTGTTGTCATATAAATACTTGAGAATAAACCTTATTGGTTAAGCTATACGTACAATTTGTTAAATTTTTGGTTTAAAAACCGTTTTCTTTGTTAAAATAATAATATTATCCTCAAAGTAAAAATATAAACATTTACTTTACACCGAAGATATACGTTGTATTTTATTTAAAGGTTTTCTTTCTGTAAAGCAAGATTTATTAGCAGCGATCCAAACAATCTCACAGAATCTTTTTCTTGCCTATAGGAAAATTATATTTGCTTTTCAGCCATCAGCCTGTATTTTTCTCATTCATAGCTAATGATAGCGATAGGATATGACATCACACCCTAGAGCTGACCAACATTTGAACTGGGTGCGGGTATGTGTGTGTCTAACCTTGCACTATAAATTGTATTCCCCTGCAGTTATGCAAAATAACTTTTTTTTTCTTACATATAGTGATTTTAAGTTTATGTAACCTTCGTTTACAGGAGAACAAAACCAATACAACAATATTAAAATAATTCAAATGTTACAAACATTTTCGAAAATGATAATTGCTCACACAACTTATTTTGTTATTCATAATATTATACTGGGGGATAATCTGTAGCTGAAGGAAGTTGCCATCTTAGGTAATATACCAGTCATACATGTTTATTAAAATGTTTTCCAAATTTTTATAAAAATTTCTTTAAAAAATAAAAAATTTCTGTCACAAATGTCTAACTAATATAGTATCCTTTCGTAATATTTCTTTCCACAAATTAAAAATATTTCGAGTTTTAAATTCCTTAAGTGTTGCATACTACTCCCCCTCCCCCCCACCAAACATCCGAGTTACATTATAACACTACTTACACAGAAAATATGACGCTTCGATTTTCTTGACTAGCAAATGAACTGCTTGGCGTTTGAAAGCATTGGAAGGATTTATTCACTTGCGAGTGCTACACATAAGTTTTTTTTAAGTGATAAAAAATATTTAATTGATTGTGTTAAATTAAGTACACTCATAAATGCTTTACCAAACGTAAGCCTAGATACATGTAATTAACTGAAGAAAATACGCAGAATATTCTAGTTCAAAAGAATGAAATATTGTTATTTGTCGAAAGTGAAGAAGGTCGAATGGACGTTTATAGCTAAACAGTTGTGCAGTAAGAAACCGAAATAAAAAAAACTAAAGTAAAATTCATTAAATTTTTTAATTGAAATAGTAGCCTATTGTGTATCAATTTAATTCACAGTTATTTACACAGTTTTATACGCAAGAAATTTACTAAAAATAACAAATCCAATGAACAAAATTTACTTTACGAACAATATTTTAGGTTATTGTGTGGGAAATAATTAGAAAAACTGTAGTTCTGTTGCTGTTATGTTTAGTAACGTACTTAGCTGAATCCGAATGGAATCCTTTCGACTAGATATTGACTTGCAAGGTAAACGAATCATTAAGTGAGTGCATTTACCAAAGGCTTTAACATAAATTTAGAACACAAGACATTATAACATCAGATATAATGTTAGCTTAGGTCGCACACAGTCGTAAGGTTTTATTCATTTCTGTATTGCGTATACAATGCAATGGCTACCCAGAACGGTAAGTCTACTTCAACTGAAGAGAACAAAAACTATGGCTACTAAAGCCTCAAAAATAAAGAGATGGGGTTGAACCATTGTTAATACCTACAGTTGGAAAGAGCTGAAGCAATTAACACAAACGAGAGGAAATCACCGTTCCATAAAACCAAAATTTCTGCAGGGATAATTAAAAAAAAAGTTACAAAAATTGTGAAACGAAATTAACAAAAGAATGGGAGTAATTTCCTGTTGTTTAAGAAGTTCAGCGAGCACCGCACACACATGATTCAGTTCTATTTTTTTTTTTTTTTGCCTGCTTCCGCGTCGCGACTCTCGAAATCCCGAGCGGCCCTTTTCCGAAATGACTAACAAGCTAATTGCTTTCCCAGAAATGTAATTACTCTTTGTTCTACGTGCTCTTTCGCTGTTCGCTAGCCCGTTCCGTGCTCCTACCTCTGTCAACCTCCCCGCTTACCCTCCACCCCTTATATCCCTTCCCTAGCTTCCCTGCGTTCGAGCTTCCCAGTTCCGGGTTGGTAAAAGACAAACGTAATGCGCCTTCTAGACTGACGTGGCACGGAACCCAGTAGAAACAACGCGAGAGTTAATGCACTACAGCGACTTCTGAGTCCGTCTGCCATCCTCCTCTTCCATTCTTCCGAACCCGTCCCAGAAACTAAATTACAAGTTTTCCTGGCTAAACACTCTATATCACGTATGGCTAAGTGATGAGGTTATAATCACATGTGGTACACAGACGATGGTGCATTTTCAAAATAACCTATTAAAGCATGGTTTATGTCGCCACATTGTATTACTTTATTTATTTATTTTTAATTCTGAGAAGTAAAATGTGTAAAATGCAACTATACCGCAAAATTAATTTATCTTCTGCTACAGTACATGCATCGCAGGTGAACTTCTGACGTACAATTAAGGTCGAAGTTAGTCATAAAAAATAAGGATGTAAATAATGACGGCTGATTGCGGCTTAAATAAGTGTTAAATGTTCAACTGTCGCAGTTGTACTATAGGGCAAGGTAACAATAATTTGGGCTACTTCCATAATTTCCAAATTTTTCTTTTGAGAATTTAATAAAAGCGAAGAATAATTAATTTAATATGTTGTCAGAAACCGAGCCTTAAGGGGGAGTATTATACAATTTTATTGTATTTTAAGTTTTTGAGCCAAAACATTTATTCAAATTTAATAATCAAAAATTTCTCTTCGTCAAAGCGTAGGATATGTCCTTGGTAAACTGTTTGCCATAAATATTAATGTAATCTTTCGTTAATTTGTCACGCAGGGTCATTTCAAGATACTTCTTGAATGTTAACCTATAATTCTCTGGCAATGATTCTATACGGTAAATTAATGAAATATGTCATTATTATTAATGTATGGCAGTTGACCATGAATGTCTTCTATGCTTTGTCGGAGAGAAAACTTAAATGATAAAATTTGAAAAAAAAAAAAAAAATACGGCTAAAAAAATAAAATAAAATTTTCTTACACCCAACACACCTGGTGCTAGCAATGATAGGTACATACATGTTAAATTATATTCAGTGGGTCTTAGTACCTAACGCCAGTGAAATTTTTTGCTCATGAAGTTTTCCAATACATTTTATTCTCTTCTTCTTAAAGCAGAATTGATTTTTTGTTGAAAGGCAAGTTCACTAATATTGGCTCAGCAGTGCCAAATAAAATTAAATATATGAATTCCTATCCATGCTCACGCACTGCTGTTTCTAAGTTATAAAACCGAAATTAAGAAACAAAAAAAAAATTACTGTCTATCCTTTCTTTCCTCATATGTGTCAAAATAAAAGAAAATAAATAACCCGAACGTAAGCGACAGTTGTTGAAAACATTTGTATATAAAAACATGCTAAGGTATGCTATCAGGTGGGAAAATAAATGTAAGGTTAAATGTTTAACAATTGCTTAACCATTTAATATTTTAATTTTACAAATATAGATGTTAACTTTTCACAGAAATCCTTTATGTCGGGGTGAATACAATAAAATTCACAATCGGTATGTTAACTATGACTGATTCTGTGACCATGAACTAATCTTGAGATTAGTAATTACAGGACTTGAATTCCCGATGTTATTTATTTAGAAAATTTGTTGGTTTTTTTACAGAACAGAAAAAAAACATGTGACAGCAAAACTGTAATATCAAATCCAGTGCAATCGACAAAATGTCCGATCTTCATAAACTCAAACGCGAGTAAAACAAGTTAACAATTAATCACGAACTGTGACCTTCTTAAAATTGTTTGTCTGAAAAATTTGTAATTTTTTAAAGTACAGCAAGTGGTGTCAGCCACCTGCGTCATTGCTAGCAGTTGTTAGCGGTAAGAAAAACTAAATGGAAAATATCAGAGGACGGCCGCGGTTCGAAACTCACCCTTTTTCTTATCAAAACTGACGGCTAGGACGATGGTGATGGGTATGGTGATGAGGGTGGTGATGATTTTCTGTCCGGGGGCTTGTTTTAACATCGGGAGAACACCTGAGACGAGACTGAACGAGGATGAAACTGCTATGGTTCGCCATTGCCTATACAGTAGGATGATGATGAAGAGGACAGTGCAAAGCCCATCATGACATTAACATTATGCACAGAAGAGTAATAATGTGTAATAGCATTAACTCTTGTGAATGCAAATAACGCAATACTTTGTAAACTAATTGTTTTTCTCATTATATATACACTAACACATACATACTACCAGTCCCCCGCGGCTGATAATATTTACTTTAATTGAAAACCCTCTTTGTACAACAGATTGGTACTTCAGTCATCAAGTGTTAGTACGACAAAGCTGCTAGTTGAGCTAACTTTGCAGCACAGCAGAATAAGTAGCTATAGCTGCTCACGCGAATATCAGTCTTTAGTTTGTCCCTGCCACTAACAGCGACTTCACCTGGGCCTTATACATAGCACTGCATAGTTGACGTTGTGGGGTAGTTAAAGACTCTTAAATCTGAGAGGTTAATTAATGAAAAACGTCTGATTTACCCTGTGCAGAACCATTGATGACAGTACCCTCAATTGCATATTTTCAAAATGTTCAATTGAAGTTTAATGCCATTAGAAAATTTTGGTGGGAAAACGTTTCGCGGAAACGTATTTTGTGCACCAACCTTGAAATTAGTGAGATAATATATGTGAGCTGATGTTGTTGAGGAACCTAAGTGGAAAATAAACTGTATAATCCATTTTACCCCTTTCAAACGACTACATGCAAACTGCACTAATCCGATATGCCTTGCAGTTTTTGTGTGTCAGAATTGAACGTTCGCACGCAGTTTTTAACCGAATTCGAGCCCAGAACATCCCGGAATGTAGACCTGAGCTACAAACAACTGCGTCACGAAACGTCGAAATAATTCACGAAAACAAATTTAATTTAAAAAATAAAATATTCACGTCCTGGGCTCATAGAGATTGTACAATACCGCGCCTCAATATGTTACTGTAGCTTGAAACTCCTGTATAATTTATTTATCGCTGGTCGTACTTGCTTTTCGGATCGCCTGCTTTCAAAGTTTACATACTAAGGGCCGTATCTTTAAACAGCTTTCGAAAGCTCTCTTAGCAGACATTCACCTGGCAGCTTGTCAGCTACTCGCATTCTATAAACGACTTTCGGGAGATCGCCAGCTGAATGTGCTTCCACTTCCACTTGAAGTGTAAATATGGCAACATAGCATAATTTTTCTTCCTTTGAATGGTACTCAAAATGAGTATAGGAACGTACCCTACAATTTTCGATCGTAATTTCACCACATTTCACAATTGTTGTTCATATCTGAGATGATGTTATTATCTTTGTATTTAGGTTAGGTATGTAAGCAATGTTTTTCATGAAGGTTACATATCGTTAAGTAGTTTTTGTGAGGGATTTATTCAGTGAGCATAATATTGTCTTTGCATGGAGACCAGTATAGGTTTTACAAATGCTCGAAAACGACGTTTTTATTATTCAATAAAGAAATACATAAAACGGAAAATAAAATACCAACTGTGGAATACCTGTCACACGAGTCACTTGACGAAAGTGCGAGGACATTTTAAATTAAATCGTTTACTTTTTACAGCTGACAGTTATCGTAAAAAATTAACGAAGATATTAAGGTCATAAAAATGTCAGATAAAATGTGCACACACAGAAAACTTTTCGTTCTTTTGAAATGTAAATTTGCATAAGGAGACACACATCCAGTTACAACTTTAGACGAACATTCACTACGGACTAGACATGAGGAATGCATCACCTGGAAACGTGGAATGAGCGATAAATTGTTGTGATTTTAAGGAACGCACGGTTACAAAGAAAACGGTCACACGTATTATCTAAACTTGCACACACAACAAATTTATTTTCGTTCCAAACAAAGGTAAAGTAATTTTTTAAAACAAGCAACGGTAAAGAATGTAAATAGAAAAGCAAAGTTTATATTTTTCTCAGAAATTATCAACGCTTTTTGGATTTGGAAAACTTTCATTTGGTTGAGTGATTTATCAAAGACACCTGGGTACGTAGACAGTTTTGAAAGGTAGGTACATAAGGAAAAATGTGCGATGGTTTACGAAGTTGGTGAAGTAATAAAATTACATTATTTTTCAGAAGTTCCTTCATGAATATCTTTGCCCTAAGTTGCAAAATTACTATCCTTACTGCCTGAAAGTAAGACAAACTACAAGGAGCCCAACCACTTGAATAATATTTATTAAACGGGGATAAAATACCTCTATCTTATAACTTACTGCTGTTTCATTCATAAACTTACATACATTATTTAAATAGAACTATTTAGGATAGTATTACACACAAGGTTTAATCACCTCTGAGATAAAATGTACCTTTAGAAGCCAACAATAAAACGACAAAATTAAAGTGCGATTTAGCGATTAGATGTTTCCAAAATGCTTTATATTTTGACAGCAGTAAAGAAAGGGAGCAGAGATTAAGAATAAAATTGTTGAATAATGAACAGTTCAAGGTGTGCTTTAAAATTTCAGATGGTCAACGGCAGGGTATTGGTCAAACCTCTTGCCTTCCACCACGGCGATCAAGGTTTGATTCCAGATAGAGTCGTTGTTGATGTTATTAGCGAACAATTTTACGAACTTTGTCTGTAGCCAATGGACTTTATTTGAGATACTCCAGTTTTCCTCTCCCTTCGTTATAAACTCACCTCATTTCATTAAGACTTCTACTCAATACTTCGCTACCAGCGCTGACCAAGTTATCTTTACTTACCCATTCAAAAACTATTCTAGAACTTCAGTACCAGCTTACGTCAATAGGTTTTCCTCAACCCTATATAGTCAGGCGTTTTTGATGACAGAAAAGAAAAATTTTAAACTGTATTATTTGTAACCTTCTTAAGCACAGAATTAGTCACGAAAAAATTTTAAACGAGATTTTTTACAACAAACATTTTTTTTTGTATGTATAGTCCAAAAAGCGACAGGAACATCGGCAAAAGGCTCACATATAGGCGCTTTACAGGCGGGAATAACGTACTTCAGTTGTGTGATTTGTACGTAATGACGATGAGTCGCTCGATACCCGTGCTCAGTTCGCCCTTAAGGTGATAATTTCCTAGGTTTATTGATTTTGTGTTTGCTTATTCGTAAAAAATTTTATGGCTTGATTTTGAAATTCAGAGCCCGTAGCGACATAAAGCATTATTTAACAGAATATTTCAAGATTAACTGAAGTATTCTCGTGGGGTAGACTGAAATTAGTAAATATTTAGTTTGTCTACAACTGCAATTATATAGACAAAACCAAGAAAAAAAAGTTTACGTATGGTCTTAAAATAACGGTTAACACATTTTCTGTTTCCTACTTAGCTTTATTTTAAAATAATTAACGAAGAATTTATGGTATAGATAAATTTTATAAAAACACGGTTTTAAAGAAACTATTCGTTAAGTTTATCTAAATTTACGACGTGCCAAACTGGCGTCTTCTACAGACCTCAGAGTGCAGTACATGAGAATTCTGCGTGTTGTCTACGCTTCAGGCGTAACTGATGTCAGCACCGAATATTTTTATGGCTCAACGACCTGTCGACTGGCCTCTTTAACAGCTCTTTAAGCATTATAATCTCTGCTTCTTGTTCTTTGGAAGCTACTCCATTTTTTATACTTATCAGGGAATGCAGGTGGCCTACAAGTCTGAACAAGCATTTCGTAGTCCGTCATCGCCTAATAACATGGCCTACATAAACATGGCTCTGGTTAATATGTGGTTTCCAACAAATCTTTTGGTCCGGGGTGACCGAATGGTCAGACCATTCGCCTCCCACAAATGCGATCCGGGTTCGATTCCCGGAAGGGTCGGTCTTGGTATTTTCGCATGTAGGAATCGTGCCGGACGATGTCGCTGGTCAGCCGGTTTTGTCGGGGATGTCCCTCCCCCCCCTCCTCTTATTCTGGCGCTAATCCACATTCACCCCATATCACCCCTTACCAACGCTCAAGACCTCGATGATAAGCGCTGACCAACATCTCTCACTCACTCCTTTAGGAGAAAAAATGCGTAGCGGGAATAGTGCTGTTTATAAAGTGCAATATATTTAAACATGAAATGGAATACCAATTCACATCACACAACGACACTCTCATTAGTGACTAATCAGTGACAGACTCTGTAGTTTAAGATTTTATTTAAAGAAAATAATTTTTGAAGTAGATTTGGTAAGCATTGTGGGCGCACGTTTACTCGTCTCTGAGAGAGAGAAAAAAAAGGAACTCTAAAAACGTGCCAACCAGACGGCCGCCTTAATCGAGTCTTTCCCGCGTACGACCGCGAAAATTCGACTGTAAGTGATTTTTCTCGAAGCATGAAACACGTGGTTACGTTGCCGCGTATCGACGAATTCCTCTCTGTACTCGAAGGGTACTTGTGAACTAGCGTGACGCGAAGATGATGGTGTGATGACGTAACGCCTACAAGCCCTCCCTGGCGCTAACCAGCCGATCGTTCGTCCGTTGCGGTCGGCGGCTAATGAAGACGACCCCCTCGAGAGATTCCTAGCGTGCGTCGATCAGATTTCTGGCCGTCCGGTAGGAAGGGAGCGGGTGTGGTGGCGTCCTGACCTGACCTGACCCGACCATCCCAGCTACGCGGAGGACTCGAACCACTTCCTGTTCAGGTATGCCGCGGTGGGGGAGGGAGGAGGACTGTGTGTGGACTGACAGCGTCCAGACCGACAACTATGTAGAGGAGGCGTGACCTGTAACTTGTCGCATTGCGATATACGTCGTTACTATTTATCGTGTGTGCATGTCTGAACAAAATGGCGTCATTGATAGTCGATTAATCGTTATCGCACTGCACCGTTACACTTCGATCGGAATATCATGATGATCCCTTTGGGGACCGTCGCGTCAAGACAGACTGAAGATATTTTGGTCAGCACTCAAAATCACGATCTGCAGCGCTGGAGAGGGGTGACATGACATGATGTGAGTATGGAGCAGCGCTGGAATGAAGTTGCAGAGGAAACGGGAGGTCCCCGAGAAAACCCGCCGACCAGCGGCATCGTCAGGCATGATTCCCACATGCGAGAATCCAGGCGTCGGACTGAAATACTTTCTTAAAATACAGTATATTTTCTACCTACAAAAAATGTTTCGTCGACAATTGTGCGTACATTTTTTTTTTTTTTCAGTCGCAGGCGAGACTGTAATTTTAGCTAAATGTGTTGGCAGCTATGCAATGCTGGTGTGATATTGAATAAAAATAATAGTAACCGATGCTATTTTTGCTTCGTATTAGTGGCCTCAGAATTTTTCAATACTGGGTAAAAATCATTTACGAAGTACATTTTTTTTTGCATATACGAAATTCTTCTAGGAGAAGGCTAATGTCCTACTTAGTACAAGACACCTAAATATCACTTCCTTTGAACTGGTTTTAACAGTTTAAATTGAGGGGTCGTGGTCGGTGGTATAAAGTACATAGCCATACAGACGGCATGACTGTGTTTTTGATATATCCGTACTTGGTCTGCGTTTAACTGCAGAAACCTTTATGCACATATTTTACGTCTGTGGGGTAACTGTTTGCTGAGAAAATATTGTCTGTTTCTATTACTGTCTTAACTGATTTGTGTTTTACGAATACAAGAATCAATATTATGAATAATCTAGTTGATCGACAATAATACTTTCGTATTCAAGTTGGCGAAATTAATTTAATATTTCAGATTAATACTTGTATTATTCAAATTAATATTTAGCCGACACCACACGTAATATTCTTTCTAATGACAACTCGTTTAACTTTGCCGCACCTGACCGATATTTAAGTAGTTCGAAAATCAATCCACTAAAACGTTTTGCTCTCAGTTCATTTATAGCAATAACAGTACACAATATAGAGCTCACTAAACGCTTACAATTTGGTCAACCTGACGTAATGCTTAATACGACTGCAATGTTCATCTGAGAAATATTCATAACACCATTGCCATCCATCTAGTACGCAGATCACACGTCGCAGTAAATTATGACTTAAGCATCGTTACATGCAAGACGTGTTGCTGATGGCCCATGATATAAGCAGCAAGAAAATTATTGTACACTGTAACAGTAGCCAGTAAGCGCTGCTGTAGATAGTATTTGACGAATCCCTGGCTTTATAACCTACGTTCTCATCTGAAACCACGTCCTTGGTGCAAGGGTGGATGATCGTGTCCGACACTCTTGAAGAGCAAAGATAATTTTTTCGTAAGGATAGTTCATATCCAGCGACTACTGTGCAACAATATGGAGGAATATTACTTTATTCCGATTATTTTTCAGTTTTTGAATTGGAACAGCTTAATTCACTGAGACATATATTTTACGCTAATAATAGTTTATACCATATTTGCATTGTTATAGTGAGTGAAGAGATTTTGGTCAGTGCTTAACATCGAGGTCTTTAGCGCTGGTGAGGGGTGACATGAGGTGAGTATGGAGCAGCGCCAGAATGAAGGGGCGGGGCAAACGGGAGATACCCGAGAAAACCCGCCGACCATCGGCATCGTCCGGCACGATTCCCACATGCGAAAATCCGGGGACAGACCCCGTCGGGAATCGAGCTCGGTTCGCCTTGGTGGGGGGCGAGAGGTCTGACCCCTCGGCCACCGTGTACTCCGCATTGCTATATTTTCTGTATCAAATGTTGTATGTATTTTCAAGAAAAACAGCGCTTACGTTTGTGATAAAGTGATCCGTTTCGAAGACCATCTTACCTAGAATAACAATTAAAAATAATATTTATCGTGACTTTAGACATTAACGTTTGAGTACATACACTAAAAGCTATATGCTCCGACTGTTACATAGGATGCTTTGTTAATATAGAAAGTAGGAAAAATCTGTACATAATCTGAAAGAAAAAAATACTGTTTCAAAAGTCCTGACATTAACTAAACCACCTGTAATTATGATACATTTAGCAAAATAGTTATGTGCAGTAATATATGCCACATATATGTAATTATTAAATAAGAAGGTAATTTTAGGTTTTTTTTGTACTCTTAAGACGAAAACTTTTTTTTTTCGCTGTCAACATTAAGTGCAACAGTAATCTAATATTCCTATAAGGAGTTCGTAAGAAAATGAACATTATGAGAGCCCTGCTTAGTTTCTGTTCTCATCCAGTTCTCACCTCTGTGTTGATTGCAAATAAATCAACATTAATACCTCCATATTAAATTCTATAACAAGTAAGATAGGTTCCTGTAAATCAGTTCTTTTTAATTTAAGCAGTGCATGTCCTAAATGTTCTTTTCTGAGGCTGGAAGACGTATAATGAGTACATGGTTGGTAAATAAAATGTGTCTACATAAAAGTTTGGCTCATCGAAACGGAATCGTTCTATGCAAGCACTTGCATGGCAAATATTAAAAATATTTCTGAACAACTCCTACTATACAGTTCATTTAGAAGAAAGTATTAATTTAATGTACACTGTTGCCCATACTAGGTTTTATAAGCTATATAGGTTTATGAAGTAGAAAACTAAAACCACAAAACACGAAAATTAGGCGTGCAATTTGCCCCGCAACACATTAAAAAATAAAACTGCTTGACCACAAATGATACCACGAACAATAATAAAAGCGTTGAAACGATAAATAAACATTGGATGTTAAATAAACAGTAATTTCATGTAGAAAGTCTGGCAGTCGTAAAACTCAAGAATTTCCCAATACTTCAAGTGAACACAATGAATACCTTTAAGAACGAATGAAAAGTTCAAATTTAAATGTGTTTATTTTTGGGTTAAGTTGTTATAAGAAACTGTTATTTAAAAAAAAAAACTCGGAGAATCACCAAATTAAGATTAAAAATTCTAATTGTAAATAATATTTTAACAGAAAATTTCTGTGTGTGTGTTTGTTTAGTATCTACGTTTCTGTTAGCAAATGCTTTAATTTTCAATGTATGTACAGTTGTTACATTTTTAGAAATATAGGACCGTATAAGCTATGTGACGTTAGTTTTAGCGATCCTGTAAATCCGTATTGCGGAACTTATGGAATTTTTTTACTTTATTAGAAATGTAAACTGAAGATTATTTCTCTAACGTGCAGTCTTAGTTAGATCGTAGGTGAGCGTTTCTTGTTACATCTCCTTGGGAATGACAGAAGACAAAGGTCGAAGCGTAATCACATCGACGCCAGAAAAAAAAATTGCTTCGTCAGTGTCAACAGGGTGTCATAGATCAGGAATTAAATAAATACAAGGGAACATAAGCAAGCAGGAGCAACATCATACCGCCGAGACAGGAGAACATGGGCTTGATAGGCATAGCGTGTCTGCCTGCATTGGTAGCTACCACGTTTACCCTCCCCCCAAACCTCATCACCGTTCCTGTTTCAAACCACCCTCCTCCAATCCTGCCCCCATTCCGCGAATAATAAACCCGATGTCTCGGAACTTAACAAGACAAACTTTACCCACGGCAGTGTAATCCCAGACTAGTAGCTACCTCGTCGGTCGGGGAAAGATGGAGGGAAAGAGGTTAAAAAGTTTTCCTGGCCCTGAGCCGCTCGCAATAATAATGTTTCTTTTTCCCTTGACGTCTCGCGCGGAACTGTGGAAGGGATGTACGAACTCCCTCATTTTCTTTCTCTCTTTCTTGTTTCTATTTCCCGACGTTCAGCGGGTTGGGGAAGAACAAGGCGTTATACCTCCGTCCGACACGGTCTGGAAATCGTCGGATGAGCCAAACAAGCACGAGTGTGGGGAGGAACACAGACTGCCATGTTGCGAGTTGGTAGTTTGAACACCGCACCTCGAACGTACAACCCACGGTTCTGTGCTAGTGTGAAAATTCCGTTGTTCTAGAAGTCCCGATTCTCATGCATTTATACCCAGTTGTTTAAAACACTACAGCGAACTAAAATAACCCTGAGGAATAAATAAATTTTTTTTTGTAACGTAAAATGAGATTGATTGGGAGTTTCAGCTGTCGCACATGAAAAATATTAACTTCCAACTTCTTAATATATGTGCCGAATGTCTCGAATGGCTCGAAATTGCATAAACAAAAATTAAAATTACAATTAATGGTAAGGGAAATATTCAATATTCAATATTTGTAATTATGTAAGACAAATTAAATTTTAAAGACCACTAACACTAAGACGGAAAAATACATTTGCGGTACTTACAAGAAACGAATGATAACGCATATCCTTAATTGTTCTGCAAAAAAAAAATACACATGGGAAAGCAACAATAAATACCGCTTACCAGTAAATCAAAATCTTTAAATATATACAATTTTCAAAGAAAAACCGAAACCATCCAACAAAATATTTCCTCGTGAACTTCAGCTGTATAAATTCTCCTACCTTTCAATATCAGATATTTTTCTCAAATAATTGCTGAAACAATCGTGTGAAATTCTGATAAATTTTGAAACCACTCAACGTAATTAGAAAGGGAAGAGAGATATTTATCTTTAATATAGTAAGATATTTTCATTATGATACGACAGTAAACTTTCTTGGATTGGTTTTTGTAAATGCTAGCCGTGTAATTTCAAATGTTTATCGAGTTTAAGCAACAACCATTTTTATAGCGAACAATCTGGTAGGCCTTTTGTGATTTTAAATTGAATCAAAAGTTTAATATTTTCTAATGTAAGTTAACTACTTTGAAATATTTCATGTAAATGGAGGTACGCGTACCGTTACAAGATATTTTAAATGTTCTCTGGAACACGAATTTAGTCAATTTTGTGACCATTTTAATGTACTGTCTGTAACCATCTGTATGTAACAGAAATAACCATCTGTAACAGACAGCCGCGTCGTTTGTTGTGGCAATCCTGCAAACAAGCGTAGGCCCTAATACTAGCGCTATGCCTACTCCCAATATTTGACTTTCCCTTTATTCGTTGCCTGCCTTATAATTGGTTCACGATTAACTCAGCATTTTTTGAAATCATTCTTTTGACTACATGATAATAACATATGCTTCACTGGGTTTTAAAAATCTGTAACTCTTACACTGTTTTATGTTAAAAGTACGCGCTTAGTTTCGAATAAAAGAAAAAAATTATTTAATTTTTACAAGCGCCTGAACTTTTTTTTTCAGTCTACGGTGTAGCACATGCCGAGTTCACAAACCGACGACAAATCAACATAAGCATTTTTGTGTTTTGGAATATGCAAGACGTGTAGCAGGTCACCAGGGCATTATGTGGTACTGTCGTCAGTTCAAGGACACAGGAGGCTTGTGTAAATTTAAGAGCACTGGGTGGCTGCAAGTGATTTGGAATAATGTGAGTACTAAAAAATATCTTTGCAAGTATCACTAGCTATTACTGCATATAATTCCACAATAACTACAGTTGATTTTGCTGCTTATATAGTTGGCTGCGAAATTACGCAATATAGTTCTGTGTGTTTTCACATTTAAATACAAAAATACAGAAACAAAATCAACCGATTCCAACATAATTGTATTTTATATAATTAAAAACCTTCTTTAAATAAACTGTATTGATTCATACTGACTGCTCAATTTATCTTACACACGCAAGCATTAAGTGACGTGTTCATAGAGGTTAGACATGTCACGTCGTTAGCCTGTTCGCACGGAAAGATACAAATTTGTCTGAAAATAGAACTTTTGCAGAGCTATTTTGAGTGCTCACCTTATCCCGAACCGCCTATACGTTTCTGCCCAGACAGCGAAGAGAGACAGGTAAAGTTATGCACGCAGTCCACGAAAGACAGCTAACCTAGCAAATCGGGAGCTTGGTATTCCTTAGTGTTGAAGATCTTACGACGACGGTTACGACTTAAAACTGTATGCAGTAAAAATATTTTGTACTTTTACAAAATAAATTCTTTGGAAACTAGTATCCAAAAAAAAAATTTTTTTGTAAGTTTACAAGATCATTGTAAAATTTACAGGAAAATCATGGAAGTATTCATATATGTATGTATATTTGCAAACGTTTTTTGTATATTCACAAATAATAATTGTACATTAAAAATACCTTATTGCTAGAGCCCACGATTTTACGCGAAAATAATTCTGCAACAGTTTGTTTCAATGCCTTATGTGCACATTTGAAGCGCTGCAATTTTTCTTGGCAGAATGTATTATTGCTAGAGACAGGAAAAATTCGCGGGTTCACTGAACTGTAGGCTAGCCTTCAAGAATATATGTGCATTCGAGCAGAAAACAGTGTTCATTAGCTGCTCGCTGAGACAGTGAAATTGGCCCGCAAATAGTTAAATTCTTATTATTGGCTCAGCGACTTACACGAGATGTCAAATAAGTCAACAGCCAATTGTGAAAGTAGTACGAACTTACAGTTGCTATAATTCTAGCTTGCGTCTGAAAGAAAACGCGAATTTTTCATGTCCCTAATTATTAGAGACATGCAGAATTCGCGTTTATTTTCTAACAGCTGACTAGACTCCAAGTGACTATAGGCTCGTTCGACGTCTCACGCTGGCCGATATTGTCGTGACTTGCCGCGGAGGATGCTTACACGGTAGAGAGGCCAATCTCTGTAAAGACGTAACACGCGTAAATGACAACACATAAAAGTTCGTGGCCAATTGAATCGCAGATTATGATCTGTTATGTATAGGAAAGTGAAGTTTAGTTTGCTACCAAATGATAACGCGAATTTTGCATGTCTCTACTAATTATTGCACAGACGTGGCTCATTTGACTGAGCCAACAGGAACAAGTCTACTGCGACACCACACGTCTGTGATTTGCGGATAGAACCCTTGGTGGTGAGTTAAAAACAGCCAATCACTGACCACGAAGCAGAGCTGCATATGTGCGCATAAGGCATTGAAACAAATTGTTGCAGAACTATTTTCGTGAAAAATTTTGGACTCTACTTATTGTTCATTTACATTCGTTTGGAGTGGCAAAAAACTTTTTGGCAACCAGCTTACAAAAAAAACTGTTTTATTTTTAAAGTATAAAATATTCTGTAAAATGTGACAGGCAGTCGAAGGTTATTTTGTTTCACGTCCAACACTCTGCTCATATGTTATATCCCACTATCCCCAACCATTTACGCGATTTAGACGACTTTAATGACCTGCGAAATTCTTGTTGCAGTGGCAAAACTGATAATGTTCTGACATTAATTTACGAGCGTTTTCTTGCAAAAGTACGGATCACTTGAATCCAGAATATTACGGTGTCAGAGTTAAATTTTGTGAAACTATGTAAGAAGAAGAAGAATTAGCAACATTTCTGGTGTTCAATTGCGAAATGACGTTTCACTTAAGTGGAAAAGGTGAACAGAAACAATTTTTGGGTATGGGACATTGAAAATCCCCACGCTTGTATGCAATACGTACGGGGTTAACATAAACGTAATGTTTTCTACGCCTCACAGACAAAGGTGTTAGGACCCTTGTTTCATTGAAAACACAGTGATGGGTCGGCCATATCTCGACATGATGGAGATGTGGTTATTTACAGCTTTGTGTTCCAGCAGGATGGGGCACATCTCGTTTGCACACAGAAGTGTCGGCAGCAGTGAACTAAATTTAGTTTTTGTTTTCTTATTTGAATACACAATGCGAACAGTTATAAAGAAATTACTACATTTTGCATTCTAATACTTGAAAAATAAGTCACACAAGTAAATTTTGCCGACACTCTACACGTTATCAGAAACAGAGCTTGTAATGTTAAATATTTACGTTCCATTGTATGGTTGCTTTGCTGAACAGTGAAAATCCTAAATAAATAATAAAAAACTTTAATTATAGACAAATAAATAACTGATAATTGCTATCTTTTTAAAATATTTACTGAAGAGTTAGCACATTATTTTATCTTAATAATAATTAAACATGTAAATCTAACACTTGTGGGAATTTAAGACGAAGTTATAATCAAATTAAATCGCAAAATTAATTGGTCCCTATCAATTGCGTACCGTGAATATGTTTCTTTCAACTGAACTTAACGCAATATTTGGTATTGTTCATAAATTGTAACTTTACTTTTTTAACGCTAATATACAGTTTGATGAAATGTCATATGTGTACTATGACAAACTTAACCATATTCATACAGAAGTATATGATTTCGAAATAATGTTGAAGTTCTGAAACCTGAAATAATTACGAAACATATTTCTTCTGTGTAATTGTAGCTACTAATCGTCGTCTAGTAGCTCTGGCGTGTGTCCATTTAAATTATTTAGTATAATATGTGCTTATATTATGCCACTGCTGAAACTTATCTACAACAGCGATAGGTGTGACAGTAAATGTTTACATGGTTGACTTTAGTGATGGATATTTTGGTGGTGCTAAAAATCTTATTATACTCTGTGAAGTCGTGGCAGATTACAGATGTATGTAACATCTTATGTACAAATAAATATCTTCCATTTTTATTGAAGTACCTTAGAGCACATTACGAATTCTGCTTGTTACGTCGTGGTGAGAAAAGTAGTTCATTGTTTAGTAATAGTATTAAAACTGGGAAAGGGGCCATTAAAGCCGGATTTACAACCACACTTAACGTATGTACGTACGTACGCGTGTACCTAAGATTGGATTCAAAGGATCATATAATCTGTAAGTGCAATAACATTGTTTTTGTTAGTGAAAAGTGTCAATAATATATTATGAAACATTATTAGTTTTGAAACGAATTAACTAAAATAATTCATGACAAAAAGAGAAAGTTTTTAATATTAATATTAAGTTTAGTCTTACGTTCTTACGGCTCTTCTGGTGCTGGATTGACAACAACCACTTAGCGTACGTTCGTAAGGACTATAACTTTTACCAACTCAGTCACGTATACAACGCACGCTACGCGATTATGTGAAATCTTGTATGCAATCTCAATGTTTCTAATTTAGCAAGTACGGACGTACGCTTAGTGATCGTTGTGAATCCAGTATTCTTTATTGTTTGTCCTTTATTTATGTTACTCACTTTTTAAACATACAAAGTTTCACATAGAATTCGAACTGATGATTTAGTGACTGGTAGTAAAACTTGCTTGATGGCATTATATTACAATGTTAGATTACCGTCAGTACAAGCATAGATAATGTTACGTTGCCTTGTACAGGTTGTAAAAGTATGTAATGTGTACAAACCTGAAAAATTCGAGTTTTTTTTCAGGCGCAAGCCAGAATTCCATCGACTGTAAGTTCGTGTTACTTTCACAATGAGCCGTTGACTTATTTGACACCATCTTGAAATCGATGAGCCAACAATAACAATGTAACTAAATGCAGGCCCATTTCACTGTGTCAGCGAGCAGACAATGAACAGCTGTTCTCTGCTTTATTTCACAGATATTTTTGGAGTCTAGCCTACATGTATCTGAACCCACGAATTTTTCCGGCCTCTAGCTATAACTGTGACCGAGAACAGTTAATAAGTATATATACCGTCTACTTCAGTACACAGGTATACTTGGAAGCTAGCTTACAGGATAGTGAACACGAACATTTCTTCGGTCTACACTTAAACAAACTACTTACACTCCCGCAGAAGCCTGTGAAGTAGTACATATGAATAATAGGGTCATATAAGAAACTTCATTTGTATGCCGTTATTTTTTTACCACTTTAGGGGAAGTAGTGAGGATTGTGTAGCTGGTATAAGTTGCTACCACTTAGGATACAGCTGGTGGCAAACTATTCACTAGCTAGTCATCCGATCTAAAGCCATTTATGGGTAGTATTTCTTTTGATACAGGGGTTGTTACAGTTCTAAAATTATTGCTGCTATACATGTAATTTTATTTGACAGTTCGTAGATATTCAGATTATTCATATCTATCAGTTAACCAATCATTTTATTTCATGTCTTACTATATAGGATCATGTATACATAGTTACACAGTTCACAGTTCACTGCCAGTAATATTGATAAAATACTTGTTGCTAGAGATTGCGAAATTTCGCGAATTCAATGACCTGCATGTTAGAATCAAATATCCTATGCATACTCAAGTCCCGACCATTTGTCCACTAGCTGCTACTCGGTGGAACACCAGACAATGAACGAATAGACAGGGCTTGAGTTTACATAGGATATTTGATTTTAACATGCAGGTCATTGAATTCGCGAGATTTCACCATCTCTACTTGTTGTTATCGTCACATTAATAACGAGAGATTCAACATACCTGCTGTACCTAGCGTGTCCAGCAGTTGCGATAATAAATCCTCAGCAAAAGTGTAACACAGAAACAAATAATTTTTACTTGCGACACCTTAAATAATCAGTAATTATAGCGCTGGACTGGATAATGTCGAAAGGCCATTAACACAGTACAAATTTAGAAGCTGTTCAAATGCAAGGTAATGCATTTCATTCAGTGGTTTAGATTGCGTGATGAAAAAAAAAAAAAACTGTTATTGCCACCCCTATCCTCTCTTTCGGATTTTTTTTTTTTTTTTCGCGTCTTCTTTCATACCCCTCCTCCTTCTTCAATGTCTAGCCCTGGACAGAGGGAGAACGTAAATTCAAAATTCTATTCTCGTCACGTTTCTTTTCCGCGGTAGTGTCACAAATGGTGCACGATGGGTTTCTAGTTTTCCGGTATTCATTTCGTGGGCCGTATTTCTTCTCCGGTGGCGGCAAACGATTTCGAGCAGGGTTGGCCAATGATGACTCGGTAGCCGGTTACCTAATCTTTGAATCAGCCACAAAATATATTTGCTACTTATCAGAGTTGTCCTGGTACTGAACAAAGCTTCTGCTCTTCCTATTTAATATAAATAATGTTGTATACATGTGTTCCTCATATAAGTACGCAGGCGAAAATCGAAGTAAAATATATCAGGAGTTTTCATTGTATCTTGGTATTGTGGATGTGAACTTCGATAGAGTTGGCTCGTTTTGTGTAGCGTAAATTTGTGGAATTTTTCTTTTGGTTCACAGTATATTTGTCATTACTTCTTATTTAATTATGTCGAACGTTTAAAGTCTCAATTTTATTTACGACGTGAAATCACACCATTATGTAAACCACAAAGCAATTTTTATTGAACAACAGCCGCGTTAAAACAACAAACAATTATCTTGCAAACTCTCGGAGTAAAATTAATTTTCTATTAAATAAAATACTTCACTTTACAAAGTTAAATTTATGGCTGCAAAGTGACTCGAGCAGAAGCAAAACTCTTTATCTACTTTGAATATCTGGGAGAAAATTTCGCTAACATGATTACTTTCCCGCTAAACTCCGCTGTACTGTACCAGTACACAGCCAGTGACACCCCGGAGCAGATATGGCAGGATTCTGTACTTGCTGAATTCGCTGCGTTGTTATTGGTTCAAAATTGTCCAGGTAGGTGATTCAATTGCAATATGTGTAATTGGAATTTGTATTGTCCTAAGATTCTTTTGCGAAATTCTCTTGTCTTCTCGCAGCTTTAACTGCTTATCGGCTACTCTGCACAGTTCTGTATAAACGCTGCTCTTCAGCTACTGGTTAATTGTCTGCGGCTCCTGTGTGTGGTGAGTTGTACACATGAAAGTGTATTGTGGTAATCAATAAGGGTTTTCTTACATTTATGTAAACGGTTCACCGTGAGAGAAGCATACATTTTGGAAAAAAAAAACTAATTTAGATCAAGATACACTGCAAACACATGCAAACTTCTGTTCCAGGCCATTGAATCATAGTTTAGTGACCTACCGTATTACACGTGAGTTAGTGAAACATAGTTTGCGTAGAAATCTTCTCGGGAATTTATGTTCTATGCAACAGCGGCTTCATATCGCGCAGCAAGAATATACGTCTTTGACAGTACAAAAGCATTTTGAAATCTCAATTTTGTCACAGCAGAGGCGTACCTATGAAATATCTGTTGGCGGGACGGCAACTCCGTTTTTCAACCCCCTCCCCCTTCCAGCCTAACCTCTCAAGCACTATATTTGTACCATTGTACCAAGCAAGACGGTGTACGCTGGACCTTTGTTAGGGAGGAGCTGGGTTTCACTACAGGCTTCGGCTCCGGCACTTTTATTTCGATTTGCCATGGTTTCCGGAAATGTGAAAGTTGTGAAGTTTATTTAACGTAGAATATGTCCGACTCTTTACCTATTTCCTGTTCTTGCGTACGTTTGAGAGTCACCGTCTCTAACGACTTAGCTGTAGGGGACCCAGCTATGAGGCTTAGCCCTAAAACGTCTAACTTCGCGTTAATAAGAAAACATTTTCGGTTTCTGGTTCGGCAGACTTGACTTCGGTTTTCGATAAACCATTCTATACTAAGGCTTAGAACGTTCCTTAAAACAAGCCCTTGCCTATCCATCCACAAATATTTCAATTATGTTGTCTTGTCAGTCTCGCATTGGAAACCACATCTATAACCGAACATTTTACGTTTAATGTTCTCTACTTATTCATTCTACAAACATTCTGGTAGTTTCTTGTGTATCTCGGAATTAATTATATCCCGACAGTATTTTACAATGCGTTTAGAGCACACAACAGTCATTGCATAGGTAACAATATGAGTTAAAACTAGTTTAATAATTCCAGAATTTAAACACAATAATCGCAGATCCAGAAATATTATAAATAGATGCCTACTTGTACTTGTACTTTGGTATCGTTTAATTTGTGATAAATTGTATCTCTCCTTCCTGGTCATTGATTGAATGCTTTTAAATCTCAACGTCTTGGGATCATACCTGCTAATCACAGACGCGTGGTGTCACAGTAACTATGTTCTGATTGGCCGAGATAAATAGTTGACGCCTCAATACAAATACACACTGTCGATAACTCCGAAGCAAGGCTGAAGAAATGCAGGTAAGGTCTTGAATAAAAGCGGAGCAAAAATCTGGTTGCGAAGACATATTGGTGACCGACTTAGAACCAAAGCAGTAGTTATCTAATGTGCACGAGCCTGTGAATTGCAACCTTGAATCACTAGTACAGCGAAATAGCACTGACCTAACAATTAGTAATTAAAACTAGGTATCCCGTAATATTGTTGGCACCAGTCTACGTGCTGATCTTTATCAGTTAATTTAGTTAACTTCGAGGTAACTATAAAAATCATAACCTCCAAAATATTCACGCTGTCGAAATAAAACCGCTAGACTTATTAAAATACGCAGTCAGAGCATGACTAACTGATAAGCTGTATTAACTGGCGTCGTTACTGGGGTTGGTTCGTGTGAAAATGGCAACACAGAAGTCCAGTGATAAATCCACTCGTCCGCACAGATAACTTTGTGCGCCAACAAAATTTTAAGAGTGTATGGTAAACAAATACATGCTGGAACCTTCAATTAATTTCTACGTTTTTTTTCGAAACCAATATGCATAAAATACTCAATGACACTCCTATATAATGGTATTTGCCAACTTTATGAGCAAATATTTATCCAGAACTAATTCGTTATGCGTGATCACTTACGCCGCAGTTAAATGCACGACGTTACGGCCTCAGAAGTTGGTAACACTTGAAACAATTTTGTTTAAAACGTTGGCTAAAACTGTTGTCTAGGATTGCTATTGTTCAATTTTCGCAAATTGGTTTCAAGAAAAATACAGTTATAAATTAATCCTTTTAGCGTTGAATTATGTACCACGCCCTCTTAAGACGTGGGGGAAGCAAACAGCAGCAGCTTGATGAATAGGTAAACTTTTCACTGGTTCTTTGTTTACAATATAAGGCGGTTTAATAACGCAGCCTTCTGGAGGCAGGTTGTGTTTTAGGCCATTCAAGCGACGAGCTTTGCTCGATCACCAAGTTTGTTCTGTTTCAAAGGCTGGAACAGATCAGTGTCATATGGCTTATTTAGAGGAACAGGACATTTTCGCGAAAATATTTTTGGTCCGGTTTATTTAATTGTTTACGTAATAACCTGCAGCTCTATTTCATGGCTACTGGCAGTGTATATTTGTGCAGAAACTTATCTCGTTAGACTTTGCCAATAAGAACTAGGTTACTGCGACACCACATGTCTGTGAACTGCGTGTAGAATCTAATGACGCTGAGGGTTGAAAACATCAATCAGTAGACACACGTACAATAAATTCGCTTAATATTTAGCACCAGATCAGGATTTAATGACCGATTCTTCCTTGAACACAACATGTGATGTTGTTGGCCACCGGCCCTCACGCATTGTTTACGTATTTTGCTGATTTAAATTGTCCATGCTAATCGTGGAAATTTCCGTTACTGGTATGGCCACGAACTTTAAGTAAGAAGAAGATTGTCCCAATTTGTTTGTGTGCTTTAGGTGCAAATCTGCAGTTCTGCATTATGGTCAGTGATTGGATGTTGTAACTTTCACGTTTCTTTGTGTTCTGACCGCAAATAACAGACGTGCGTTGTTGCAGGAACTTCATCCTGATCCTAGTCAAATAACCTATAGCTGTCACTTCACAATAACTGCCAATAACCATGAAGCAAAGTTGTAGATGTGCACGTAAGGCACTGAAGCAAACCGAAGCAAAATTCTTTTTCGCGAAAATTTCCTGTACCTTCATATTCGACATATGAAAACTCTGCTCGAGTTCCTATTCAAATACTTCAATAACCTTGTCTCGCCTCTGCAATTTTCGTTCAAGTATACAAATACTGGTTACGGACTGGTAACAGTAATATGATTGTTTTGTGAATAATAATAATAATAAAAAAAACATTGGAGCTCGAAATGTTTTAGTTTGTATCCGGTAAAATTTAAGCGACTGAGATTCATAGTGGTGTAAGTCACAATTAATTTGTAGTGTCGATTTTATTAATACATTATTAGTCACATTTTACAAAAAAAAAATATTCTGTAAAAATATTTCATTCTTAACTGAGTTTCTGCATTCCATTTGAGTATTGCAAGAATGTACTGCATTTTGCATGTGATTACAAAACATTGTTGAATAGGAAACTATTTTAACTGACTTACACAACTATAAATTTAAACCCCTCATATACTAATTGAGTTTATTACTTTATTTGCTAAGTTTTTACCAACGAACGGTGAAATGACACAAATAGGACAAAAATATGATGTTATGACTCGAAATTGCTTACTTTACTGTGAGAGGCCTTAACTTTACCGATCATATTATGTGAGATAGGCATACAAGTACATTTATGCACATATAGTGGGATATACATAAAATTATTAAGATAAGAAGTTTTCTTCTTTGGCCAAAATATCACGCGATTTCTCAAAAGAAATATATTATCATGTTTATAGTTTGTTGATATCTATCTTTAGTATATATGTTGATAGTTCAAAAACATCTAGAACTCTAAGCTCAGGGATTTAGCATAGAGGATACGTTAAACATTCTAAATAACAGTCTTCCTATTCCACACAATTTGCAATCGAAAATAAGCTTGGCCGATAAGAGAGTGGGGCAGGAGAGCGAAATCTCCATATAATATTTCCATCCCTATTTTCTTTCCTTTCGTATATAAGAAGCAAATGAGTTGAGAAACCCTCGTCGAATCAGTCAGAATTTGCTCCAGTAATTTACGATTGTCTTGGGCCAGACGACAGGAAGCTTTCTCGGAGAGAATGGAAGGTTTACGATGTCATAAAGTAAGACAAGCAGAATAATTAGAGGAATGTTCTGAGTGGAAAATGTCAAAGTTGAAAATTTTCATTTCATTCGACGAGGGAGGTTTGACACTTATGGCAATATAATAAGAGCAATTGCATGCCTTTCACAAAATGGTCAAAATAAAAACCTCTAGTGCAACATAGCTTAATCTATAGCTCTAGCACACGTTGTTTTAGCTTGATTCGAAGTTAAAATGTGCAATAATGTATAGCTTTATACAAGACAAATCACATGTGTTCTTTCATCTCATGGAAATGTGTTACGTATAGGACTTACGTTTCAGAAGGTGACGTTTTCAAAAGTCACTAAGGTATAGAAATAATTATTTTGTGTTGGATTTACTTCGACAATAAACAAAATTACATGGTTACATAAATAAAGAGTCCTTCATCATAAGCTTGATTTTAAGGTGTCTACCTGCCTTCAAATATAATTTTGAGCGTCGCAAACTGGTGATCACCGTAAATGCATGTTTTTAAACCTCGCAATGTTAGTCAGTTAAATGTCATAATGTGCCTTTAAAATAATTGGAATATTATTTAGAATCTTAAACTGTGTAAATTCAGTCAGGGATCCCGATTTTTTGTTTCGTTAATTAATTTTTGCACCGCTTTGTTTCAATATCTTGCGTACAGGTGAGCTCTTATTTCTGATTGGATGTTCTCAAATGTTACACTTCTTGGGTTTACATCGCAAATCATATACATATGATGTCTATGATTATTTATTTATTATTATCTATTATTCCATGTGATTAAGTCACTTGGTTTTTGCTGTTCCTATATTATCTTAACTTGGAAATTCTGACTTTGGCATGCCGCTGTGACAAAACTACGACAGATAAAAGGATTTTATATGTGGAAAATGTAGTCAGAGGTAACGTCTATAAAACGAACACTATGCCGTGCAAACATAAAATTACGAATTTTTAGCACATGATCACGCTTAAGGTGGCCACCTGTCAGGCCACTGAACAGCGTGCAGAGCTTCTGCCGTTACCAGAATATTCTACAACCCTTCAGCGTGCTTAAATGATACTTTCATAAGAATAACACGTTACACAGTTGTACACATATTTCAGGTCTTCCATTTATCTCTAAGTATATTTTTACGCTGCTAAAAATGGAGGTTATTTGCTTTCCTTTTTAAACACAATCATTTTGGCGCACAAAATTTTCAAAGGCATGGGCGTGTACAGTACACATTTATCTCCGATATTACGTCATAAAATGATAGTCACCGCTGAATGTCTCATAGACGCGAACTGTCGGCGAGAAGACTACACGCCATTTCATTGAATTGCGCTTAGAGTCGAGGGTAAGGCGCAATGTGCGTGGTGTGCCATCCTTACCGGTTTCACACTAGTAGGCCTCGAATGAGCAAGGTACCTCACCTAGGCGGCCACCTTAATAACCGGAACTTACACAGAAATGGTTGTGACTTAAAAAATGTTCTCTTGGTATTGGTTCGAAAGCGGTCTAGTGTGCAATTAGGGACGAGTAGGAAATAACTTTTCAAACAATATAAAACATGCATGTATCCGAAGTGACAAAGACAGACACGTACTATGTAGTTCGTATATTTTTTGTGCAGTATAACACATTTTTAACTAATTGTCGTGCTGTGTTGAAAGCATCCTAGTATAGTAAAAAGTGTCATTGTGTAGCATATATTTGTATGCTTTTTTTAATTTTTATTCATTTCGTTTTATTACAGTATATTTTAATACAAACCGAAACGACGCACCAAAATCTGATATTAAAGACCACCGCTCTAAAAGAATATGTTCATGCAGTACATCATAAATATATTATTGTTAAAATTCTTATAATCCCGTGAAAATTTCGTTAGGAATGGTAACAGAGAACTATTACCATATCAGGAATAATTATTACCTAATTTTATAAATGTTACTATATATCAACCAACTTACGTTAAATGTTCCTATATCCAGTTTGCATGTTGACTTTCAGCTGAACAAAATTAACATTGATAAAAATACGATTGCAAATTTACTGGGGAAACTGCCTCGTGCGGATTGAAGGGTTTAAGCTAGGCCTTTATTACTTTTCTTAAGTAAGCATAGGGCGCTGTTGAAATAATCAACTGCGTAGATAATTAAAAAATTGCTCTCATCATTGTTTAGAGGTTATGTTTTGAATTGTAATAAAATATTATTTTCCTAATTAAGAATTTGGCCGAAATATCTGCGCCTGTCAATAGTTTCATGTCATATTTTTTTTTAAACATGTCACACATATAAGCTAGGCTTGTTAATTATTATAAGGAGTTAACGTGTAAGTAAATTGTATAGTTTGTAAGGAGATTCCTGCAGAAAATAATGTAAGTTAGTAAATCTATGGCGGAATAAGTCTAAGAAAATCTGACATGATAATATTTACGAACGACACGAGTAATTCGTACATAAAATTCTGATAACTTTCTGAATGGTTTCGTTTCTACAGAAATTGTTTGTGAAATGTCACCCGTAGGGCATACGTTATTTTCAGGGTAGTTTTTGTGAATATAATTATTACAAGATGAAGTACAAATCTCGCAATAAATAATATATATATGTCAGATAAAAATAACTGTAAGCTATTAATTATACAGTTGTTTGGAATTATCAACAGTGTATATATTAAAACTTAAGTTCACTGTCTTAAGCACGGTGAAACAGGTTTCAATACTCTTCTTCTAAACGTTATATTATAATATTCTTCCTCAATTAAAAAAAAAGTCACCTAATTATTTATGTAACAACAGTAATGTATATTTCTCAGCAAAATTAGTTGGAATTCGTTTATTTGTCATTTTGTAAAACGGCCTACAAAGGACACAGTTAATTAAGAAATTAAATTTTTTTTAAATTTTCTTCTTACGTGATATAATCAGAAGCCGTACTTCTCAGTTATTAATTTGTAGTTAGTGAGATTTATGGACAAGGATTGTAAGAGCGTGGGACGAAGTTCATAGTTTTTTTGACGATAATTATTTTTTAAAGCATGAAGTAAAATTACTCTGTAGCTTTCTTAAAGCTGGGTTTAACTACGTACTTTGACTTTGTCGAGACAATATACGGTAAGATACAAGCTAATTAGTTAATAAAGAAACATTCTTTGTAATTGGTAAAGTAGCTAAAATCTGTATAGCTTACACATTGTTTCGAAAAATTTGCAGCACAGTTACAGAAACAATTTTACGTTTTTGTCTCGCGTCTGGGATAAAAAAAAATAATTCTATCGAAAACTGATCAACTTCTCCCCAAGCACTTAAATGGTTGGTTCACCGAAAATTTTAAGTGTTAACGTATGAAATACGATTTGTTTTGTAGACATGCATTGTGTCAAAATTGTTTTGCTGTAATCAAATAATTTTTAGCTTACATAGTTCTTGTGTAATGGCATGTCAAAGTCTAAATTAGCATAACACTTTTATGGTAGAAAGGAAAACTAGCCGATTTACCGAAAATAAATATTTCGAACTGAAGGACAGCGAATCGTGCGAAGTCAAGACATACAAAATCCGCATTGAGTTTTTTCTTCGTATTTTTAAAAATGTACTAAATTATAATTAAAAACTAGAAATTTTCAGAATTCTTTTTAAATGAAAATAATTCAGTGTTGTTCTCATATATGTGAGAATTATTAAACTTCGGTAAGTCAGTTGGTTTTCCTTTCTAGCATAAAACCGTTTTATCGAAATGCTATTTTACAAAAATTTTGAAAGCCAAAAAATCGTTATTGCAGAAAAAAAATAGTTACAATATATGTCTACAAAACAAGCCATATCTCGTACAAATATATAAAACGTATCAAAACAATTAAAATAAACGTGAATCTCTCCAGTAAAATTCCTGCCGCAGAAGAATGGGTCGGTGCAGAAGCGCAGTATTACCTTGGCACATGAGTATGACGAGGTGCAGGACGCTGAAGGTGAGGCAGCGTCCATGCCGACCCCGGCGGGCTCCCATGCCGCCACTAGCACCACCTCACACCCCGCGGGGACACACGCATCGTGCGCGGGCGGGCGGCCACGCTCACTATAAACACACGCACGCTCGAGTGGCCGTCGACCGCTAGCACGCGCGCGCTCGCGACAGTAACAGCGCGCCGACTGGCCGGGATGAATCCGCTGGTCCACTGCCACCTGGAGAGCAGCAAGGGAAGGGAGGGGAGATGGAGATCTGCGCATGCGCTGTATCACACGGACGTGTTACGCGGGAGAGTTGGACGGACGGTCTGAGGGGGATGGAGGGTTGTAATGTGTCCCACCCACGGGCGCACAAATACCCTTAACACTGCTGAAACTTTACACTAAAGACCTTAAAGCCACTGGTTCGTATCCATACTGCATATGAGAATATTTATAGTGAAATCCTAGAAGAGACATACATAGATGCGTCGGAAATAATTTTTACTGAATAGCCTAGTTTTATACGAAGAAATTATACAAATTATTCTAAATATCGACCTTAAGACTTCATTAAGTCTTCAGCTTTACATTAGTGTTTGATTTGCAAAAAAAAAAGTCAGCTACGCAGTAAAAACCATTTTCTACGCCTGTATTTGAAGATCTAGCGTGCATATCTGTACTCTTCCATAGATAAAAAATAAATAAATATCCGCAAAAACAACGTAAAATAGTTCCCGTGTGGAAAAATCATAATTAACTTCTTGTTGCAGAAAACATAAGCTTAATCATTTTTCCCATATGGCACTTCAAAGTCGAAACTTCGTGTTTTTCGTTTTAATAAGCAGCATGAACAAATTGAACATAATGAAATAAAAAAAAACTCACTTAAACTACAAATAATGGGCTACCATTCGACGCATATAAAAATGCAGTAAGAAGATTATAGTGTTTTAAATACTTCTTAATTTTTTAGCAGCTTTTAGAAATTATTTTAGAGGAAAAAAATTTTAATGGGCGTTTGTATACAGGTTGTGATGTAAATCATGGAAAAGTTAACAGGTACAGGAAGCTAGACTTAAATAAAGGAGAATGAGTGTAGCAACCACGCCTTTGCTGTCAATAGTACGGGCGTAATGCCCCCGTGATAGTTGTGTTAATGAACATGTTAAATGACGATAATTCAACAACCACTACAAATGGAACGTTGACCTTCCAGATTCAATTCAGATGCGTGACGACACGTATGCAGGGAATAAAGTGTGACCATCCCATCCCATGCGTTGTAAACTAAGGAGTCGCTTCTGTTATTATGCACGTATTTCTGTACATGTACGCCTGTAGCAGCCCATACTTAAGAATAATTAACCGTAATGACAGAAGGAACGAAAACGGAGCACTTGTCCGAACACGTTCAAACAAATAGTTTCTTAGATGCAGGCACACACAAGTTTGAGCATTATGGAAATTCAAACGATTTAAATATGCCAAAGATTAAATTTTAATTTTGTGACAGCCAGAATCAATGTTTCTCTCCTGCGTAATATCATGACACATCTGTTATGTCCAGTCCGCATTGATAGGTTCCCAATAAAACTGTCATGTTTCTAATTTAACTTTTTAGATTATTCACTATTAAAATACAGAAGTTTTTTATTTAGACTTTGCTGGATACGTTATAAAGCGCTCCGTAAGAAACAATACATTGATAACTACCGCAAAGTAAAATAGTTCGACATGACTTCTTTCCATGTAAGAGCTTAAACGATGGTAAACGGTCAAATTTTACATGGGGCATGTAAAGCAATATATAATAAATATACCACACTCTTAATGCAATAGTTGCCGGCCTACATAGCGTGGACTGTAGCATGCCGGCCTATGGTGCGAGAGGTTCTGTGTACGAAACCCAGCACGGCTATGGATGTTTGTGTCGTTTCCTAAGGTTTGGATAGCTCGTAAGCCGTCCCTTACTTAGCCAAACCATTGAGGAAATCTTTACTCAATGGCCAAACGGCGCAAAATCAGCGGACGAAATTGACTCCACTAAAATAAAAATACTAACGCAATAGTTTTAGTAAATTGTCGTTATTTTAAGTATGAGAAAAAAACGACTAGAGTCTACAGACAATTAAACGACATAGACGATAAATAAATAAAGAGCGCTGTGGAGACAGCAGCAATGACTCGTTAGCAGCGACAAAAACGTTTTAACATCATTTTAATGGTAATGCGATCGTGTGTTTGACGCAGCTAAATAGTCAATTCCGACCAGTAAGTTCATGTGCGTTCTGAAGTCACAAGATTAAACCTTGGAATATTTACCAAAATAGTTTTCTTTGTTGTTTGTAACTAATATTGTATTTGAACTAAAAAACAATATATTTCATAGAGCTTTTATATTTAATTAGAGCATTTTTCACGTGAAAGTCACTGAGCATACATATCCATATCTGTATCATTCAAGAGCGTTAGGGTATCAGATCGTTTAGGTACGCCCTATTCGTTTCTAATGCCATGACAATGCTCAGCTGTTCACCGGACTGTTTATTTATCTCTTAAAAAACACCAGCCTTCAGCAGCATAGGCGTTAAACCACACTATGACATATCCCATACATTACAAGGATGTATTTAAGTGTAATTCGCTTCCATACGTGATATTATGCTTAGGCCTCACTCTTCAGTTTTGCAGTGGCTCCAAATATATTTTATTTTAACGCAAATTAATATATATATGTATATATAATTCATTCTGTCAGTTTTAACAATGATATCGTTTGTATCTGAATTTTTCTGTTGCAATACACCAAACGGATTTTTAGATTTTTGCCTCTGAAGTATCACATGTGATGTCAAATTAGGCAAAATATATTAAAATTTTTTTTGCTAGCAAACGGTATATTATTTAAAAATCGCTCCGGCAAATAAGTGTGTCGTATGTCTGTACACAGTCTCAATATTTTTCAAAGCACTTGGTTAAAAAATATTCGAGTTTATTGCAATTGTATGAAATAAAAGAAAGATCTTCTCATTAAAAGCGATATACTACTGTTTAATCTGAAAACTGCAATATTTAATTTTTCTAGTTTACCTGGTAGCAGACACATTATAAAAAATGTTAGTTTTACCGTCGTTCTTTTACTTAAAGTTTAAAATTTCTATTAGTTTCTTACTTCATTTGACAATATTTGTTTAATGACCATTGAATTATTTTTTTGCAAATTTTGTGTATGACAAACTGAAGTATTTTGTTGAGTGTACGCCACTGATAGCGAACATTGCTAAGTCACAGAAAACCCACGGTTGCACAAAATGTCTAAGCTCAAAATGAAAATTAAAACAAGTCTGCTGGTGTTTCTCATATTGTTCGCGTGCCTGAAAACGGGAACAGATACCACTTCCCGAAACTTCGCATCTGTAGTCATCGAAAAGTGTTTAGTGTTACCGTCCCTCTTATATTAGTTGTGTTGCCTCGTCTACAACAATTGTTGTCGCTGTGTTTACTTGTGTTGGACTCGCTGTCTTTGTCCAACATTGTTGCAATTTTTATGCTCCTTGTTTAGTACTTGTCAGTTTGGCATACTTTGCCTTTTTTTTAATATTATATACCGACAGTATAAACATTTCGAAATTATTTGTATGTTTGTTGACTAAATACATTTCCGCCTTCTTTTGCTTGTTTCTTAGTTTTTATGCTCATTTTCTCGTGGTTAGTCATTTTATGTATAACTCTGGGCTACCTGCGACTCAGAAACATTTGCTATATGCCAGGCTGACTGCTGCACTGCAAGCCGACGTACGTTGTTAATCCGCCGTCACTAACTACGTCACCTCTAATATATTGTAGTACATACTAAATGTAAATATACATTTTATTTAATTTCCTGAAAATGAACATATTATGTACATATTCCATTAAACGATTTTCTATATTTTAGCCGCTGTTCATAATATACGGTAGAACTATTTCTACTGCATCAATGCCAAACCAACCGTCTTCCAACTATCGTATAATAGACGTGTTTAATTCACTTTTAAAATAATTATTACGAACAATTTTCATAGTCGCAGACGTGTAACAATAAAAAATTTATTTATTTATTTGTCTCGCCTTATTGCTTTTTCATTTTCTTACATAGATGTATAGTAATAACGGAAGTATTCCTAGTAATTTTTTTTTCATCAGTTCGTTTCTAAAAGTATCAACTTACCGTACGGCGTGTGTAGCAATGGTGTACAACCTACAAAACCCTTATGTTTGTAATATTGGTTTAGACATTGCAAAGAATTCAGGAATTTCGTCAAATTTTTCTGGGGCCGTCCGCTAGGGTTTGCGGTACTACAAGACTTTACTTCAGTCGCAATAACGAAAACGTACGCGAGATAGCTTCATGGTATAGTATACTCTATGTCGGCTTTTTTCGAAACACAGCCGGAGGCGAAACATGCATTGGCTGCGTTCTTTCACAACGGAACACTGTAAATTACCTAAATTAATCTGTGTCATTATTAATTATCCCTTTTATTTAATTATCTTCAAGCTTGTGAAGAAAAGGGCAAGTTTTATAAGTCTACTTACTTTGTTTACTCTTGTAGTTTTTAGGACATTTTGAATTGCAAAAAATGTATAAAATTAATAAGTCAGTAGGATACCACGAAAATGTAGTACATTAGTTTTGGAACACTGTTCAAAATGCCATAATACCAGTTATTGTATACGCAGGGTAAAATGTAAATCACGGAACAGCTCGCTGGTACAGGTAGCCATACCTAAATTAAGAATGAGTGAAAAAACAATACCTCTTCTGCCTAGACGTACAACCATCATGAAGGTTGTGTTGATGAGCATATCGATACCCTCATGTGAAAACCTCGTAACTCCAAAATATATTTTTTAACAGGAGAGGGAGTCTTTTGCTGGTTACAATCCAACAATAAAGCCTCGTGAGCTCTAATTTTTGCTTTAATATTTTTAAAAATCATATCTGGAGATACATTTGAAAACCTCGTATCTCAAAAATCAGTATTTTTTACAGGAGAGAGAGTTTTTCGTTTGTTACAATCCAACAATGGATTTGCGAGAGTTCGGATTTTTGCTTTTAAAATTTTGAAAAACATAACTGGAGATGCGTGCTTTTCGCAGTTGATAAGGAATTTTTTTCGGGGTATAATGTAAAAATAAAACGAAAATCTAAAAAAATGGAGTTACGAGGTTTTCTCATGAGGGTATCGATATGAAGTGACAATAAATCAACAACCACTACGAACGGAACTTTGACATTCTGTATTCAAATAATGTGGATGATGACACGTTAAAAGGAAACAAAGTGTGACCACTAGTCAATCTTATACGTTGGTACCCGTGGGGTTGCGCATGTTGCTAATCCATGTATTTCTCTACCCGCACGCCTGCAGCAACTCATCAGAGTGAATAAAGAGCTGGAATGACATAAGGAATGTATATTCCATCCTGAATTCACAAACTGTTTCAGAAACATGTGACGAAATGTGTCCATGTGATTGCTGACGTAATAAGAAGAGTTTTGATCTGTGACACCTGTGGTCCATCACAAATATTAAGGAATGTAGAATACCTTAAAGAAAAATTCCGAAAATTATGTATTGTGGGATAATATGAAAAGTACTTGCGTTAGAGGAACCAAATTATGAGAAGTACGTAAAATGAAATATGTTTTTAAAATTAAGTTATGGCTCGCTGTTCACATTACCGCTACGTGCAAATTAGCTGTTTACACGCTGTTGTTGCACATAATGTGATTACTGTGACAGAAAATGTTTGAAGCAAGAGTAATTAATCAGTGTGTCATTATTAGACGAAAAGGAGCTGTTTTCGCAACTGTTTGGGACCCGCCATTTTGTGTAAAACACATTGTAAGTTTGCTTCTGTATCTACGATAGCCTGGTGGGTGGGCAACCCAAATGTGAAACACATGTAGTTGTCCGATTCTCCTTTTAAAGGGCGTCTGCATTCCTGGATATTCGAAATGAACCACGAGTACTGTATCATGTTTCACGTATGTTGTTTTTACTTCAGCGATACCATGGTACAGTTTCGCTACATGCTGCTTAAACACGTTGTTGGCTATATGCGTACATACACGTGCAAAGCAAACTGATAATTTCTTCTTAAATATAAACCGTAGAGCCGTTTTGAAATTTGGTATTTTAATACACTGATGACTATGTCCGAGTAACCGGTAGGATACAGTTTTCTGATTACGTATCTTCCTTTCAGTAATCAACAGGTTCCGAAATAGTTTCACTGACTCGCTTGTGTTTCCAATCCTGTACTGGAGTTGCATTTTCATGACAGAATATTCCGCTCAAAATAAAATAATTTTCGCCATGTAATTCAAATGCTCTTCACGAATAATGAATTCATACATATATATGAAAATACCTCTTTCTGGCTACTAAACTATAGTTAGACAGAATTATTATAAATTTTACGGCAACGTTGTGCTAGATAATCACAATTTATCAGCCCTGCAGAATTGTAAGCTAACTACTCGCTTGCACGAAAATAGGAACCAAATAGTTTGCATTATTGTTAATATCGGAAACTAATAAGAAGCTTACTAACAAATCTCTAAGGTCAAAGTCTACACAATAATGGTCTACTGATTATCGAACCCTTTAATTTTAATTTTATTTTTTAAATTCATTAATGTTTTTAAGAAGTTAATGTCTTAAAGAATGTCAGTGTACGCGGGGCTGTCTGGGTGATATTTAAGGTGGCATTTCCGTGCTGCCTGCTTAACGTGGCCTTCGTAAAATGCTAACGATCGTTTCACCTATAAATACGGAAATTATTCCTTCCAGTCGGTTGCAAGCAAAACTGCTCTACGGGCCAATAAAAGTTCGGACATATCATTGGCAGTTGATTTTTGTCCAGTGCGGTCTTCATTCTCATATTAAAAGCAGCAGTTGGTATGATGAGTTGACAATTATTCGTTATTGGTCCACCTGTGTTTGAGAGCGTGACCACCTCCAAGCGAACTAACCACACTAACTGTACTAATATAAAACGTTCGTCTTTTCACCGAGGTTAGCCAAATACTATTTGGCGAAGTAGTTTCTTCGGGCCGCAAATAGGTTACGACAGACCTCTCGCCACATCGATCCTTAAATCGATTCCTGATGAAGTATCTCTCAATTATCGCAAGCGGTAGACATAGTGAACATAGCCGTTGGTCGGCAGGTAATCTCTTTCTTGAATTCCGTCACTATTGGAGACGCACGTCTAGTACAACAATTTAGAAACTCTACTGTTGCAAGAATTGCGCAGGACATTCTACATACAGCACTGAACAATTATTTTAAGCATAACAACAGATAATCAGTTTATTTTAAGTAATTACAAGGTACCTGCAATACTGTTGCATCACGCCTGAAAATATACATGTCTGGATGGCCTGTAACTTAACTTGTACAATGACTCTTTACAGACAAACAGACATTTTCCACACAAACTCCGCATTTTATTATCATTCCCGTCTGTTTAACAACAACCTTTTACTCATTATTTTCTGTACCTCTATGCTATATTAACACAAAAAAAAATGTGACAAACTTTGATATACTGAATTTATTTGCTTGGACATACTCCATTGCGAAATAAATTACTGTCAAAAGAAAACTAAAAATAAATAAAGACAAGAAAACATAAATAAGCTGAGTATGCTTAAGTCATCAGGATACATACACAACATGAAATTCCAAAACTGGAATCTGGTCAGACAAAACAAGGAACAAATAGTTTGTGTCCGACATCTTTGTGTTTTGTTTAGTCTCATCGTTGTGTCGTTTGCTGTATTTCTGTTTGTGTTTTTGTTTCATCTCATCGTCGTGTCGCATGTCAACTTTGGTATCTTTTTTATATTTTAGTTTTTTCTTCTATTTTCTGTTTGTTACTTGTTTTATCTGACCAGATTCCAGTTTTGGAATTTCATGTTGTGTAATGTGTATGTATCCTGATCACTAAAGCATACTCTGCTTATTTATGTTTTCTTGTCTTACTTTTATTTTTAGTTTTCTTTTGACAGTCATTTATTTCGCAATGGAGTATGTCCAAACAAATAAATCCAGTCATGCACTCCCATTGCGCAGTTCTTTCAAAGATCAAACTTTGATATAAATAGTCTTGTAACATAGTCTATGTTCCGAAATGTAACAAATACAGTTTCCTGTGCTATTTGTCGTAATGTAAATTTATAAAAGGCGAGTATACTTGAAACCTACTTACCGTAATATCGTTCTCACCAGCTCTCATGACGTTTCTTACCAAATATATCTTCACAGTATGTCAAGTTACACACATATACATTCATAACCGCCGTTCTTGGTGCCCATACTATCAATATTGTTTGATGCAGCTCTGCTCTGATTGAATATGGTTAGTTCCTTAATTTATCTGTCATTAAAAACAATTTTAATTTTTAAAATTTTCTTTTCAAATTTAAACATTTTTATTTAAATATAAAATTATTTTATTCATCGTTGTCAACTTGTAGCCTTTAACATTGATGTTCACTGTGAGTTTTTTTTTTTTTCAGTTTGGTACATTAGTTAGTTTTAGTGTCCGACTTAAAATCTAACGTGCATAAATTAACATTTACGAGCCACTTTATCAAGATAAAAAAATTTAACAAGAGCAAAATTTTGTCACATTTTATGTCTTAAATAAGAAAAAAATATCTGGTACAAATATAAAAATAAAATTATGGCAATGAAAGTTGCAGTGTACCGTACCCTTAACAACATGTCTTCTGCGACTTTTATACGGTCGGGAATTGGGTATACAATAAGATTGTTAATTCCGTAATGGTGTATTTAAGCTCTTTTTAACTGAAATGTTATGAAAGGCCGTTAATTACGAACAAGCTTCAAAGTGCAACACAGTAACTGTTTCACACATAAAATTTGATAGAGCCTACCAGACTTGTCATTATTTCAATAAGTCTACTTTACATAAACATAAATGGAAATTACTGTTTCATTTTCTGTTCATGCTCATTTATTTTCAGTAATATGCCGTCAAAGCTATTCTGTCTCGTTCTTGAATATAAATATCTAGTAATTGATTTTTCCTTGGCCATCAAGCTAGCACTAAAGCCTCAAAGTGAGCTTTTGGATGGGATGCGGAGGCCTTGATGAAGGGAAAAGAGTGAAAAAGAGAAAGGAGATTAAAGTGTAATGGCTAGAAAGTGAAATTAGAAAGTTTTAAGGAGATTGCGTAATTAATCCGCTAAAATGTTGAAAAAAAGTAGAAGGAATTTATTTCGCGTTCTATATTTTTACGATGGCCAAATTAGTATCAGGAAGAGAAAAAAGGATAGGCGAGGGGTTGAAATTCTCGTTTGGGAAAAGAAAGAATCTAGTGATATTTTATACTACGGCAAAGTTCATGTTAAGTTCCAATTTTTTATATGGAATTATAGAAGAAGTACTCTCGTAATTTTTAATACGCGAGAAGAAGATAAAATTAGCCTACTAAATAACGAAAATTATTTTATGACTTATGTTTGATTAAAGGAGTGTTCCATACATCTAAGCGCCTATGTTTTTAAATCTGCACTGGTGTTAGTTATAGAAGGAAAATAAAATGTGAAATTATGTAGCTATGAAATGTTAAGCTGATAATTAAGGCATACAGTAAGGAAAAAGTAACAACACTATGGGCGTATCTAGCTGTGTATGCTAGTTTTATATACGTAAGTACATGCACATACACACACACACACACACACACACATATATATATATATATATATATATATATATATATATATATATGAATCGATACACTATGTTTCGGTCCTGTGTAGTAATGGTTTATAACAACGATTTTACTCAAAATTATTAACTTTAGTTTCAATAATATTTTAACAAATTAGACTTCATAGTACTTTTAATACAAACACTGTCATTATATTTTTGTTTATTTATTAAATCTTCTGTGATATCAAATTTAAAGTCTTTAGCAGAAACAAAAATATAACGATTTATTATGACATTCTTGAATAATAAATCATAAATGTACTAACACTACTACAGTCTATTGGTCCAAAGTGTAAAACAAGTGCCGGCAGTAAAAAAACACATTTAGTTTGAAACATTTCAGTACTTACGAAGCAGTAAGTACAACGCAGACTGTATCATACTGCTGGAATAATATGGCTACTAACACAAAGTGATAAAATTGTGTACATCTTTAAGGTAGCATGTTAATCAGCCAAGAAAACAAATGTAACTTATCTTCATATTCTTCGGGCACCAGTCTAAAAACGCGTACACAATTTAAAACATTGCCCAAATATACTTTTCTGAAATGCTATTGCGTCATTTTGTATAAGAATAACGACGTAAATATGGACATTACCTCGTGTTGTGTTCTATGCCTAAAGACAATCAAAACTCGTGTTAATATTTGGTAATAAGTTGTACTACGAAGCCCTATGGCTATGTATAATCTGAGGGTTCATTGCGCACGATCCTTCTGTGATTAAATTTACGTATGTACACACTCTACAGGATATTGGACCTTTTCACTATTGGCTAGACTCGATCTCTGCAGCAGGGCAAGACATTGTCGGCCAATGAGAGACGTTGAGCCACCATATAACAGCTTGCAGTCTAGTTGAATACACACAAATCTCATTGATTTTGGTTAATATGAAATTGTGGATAATAGGTTACTCTGCGTGATTATTCTAATAATCGGTGCATATTCTACGTACAACTTTTAGGACAGATAACATTGAAAGTTAAAATGATCGAAATTTTACAACTATTTCCCTAGCGGCGAATCTTGAATGGGTTGAAGGGAAGCTGTTATAAGCTTATACAACAGAGTTATCTGCAGAACCATTAAGAGGGCCAGTAGCGCGCAAGACGCGAGGAACGCATTATCCATTAACACGACATCAGTTAAGGCATGAACACATTTGAATGCTGTAACATTTCACATTACGTTTCCGTTACGTTATGTATTTCGTCAATACAAAATACAAACGTAAAGTTAAATTAACGACAGTTGAAAACTATTGAAAATCTGTGTATTATGAGATTGAAATATTGTGATATAAATCATTACTAATTTTCCATAAAAGCATATCAAGTAAATATTCAAACACTAAGCCTAATAAATAATATAGGCTTATATTTAATTTATTATGGTTTTAGAACAAAAGCAAAACCTTCTATTGACGCAACTTAAAGTTATTCTACGAATACCCCTCCAACGTTTTTTTACTAGGTTTTTAGAGTACATTTAAGACAAACCTATTAATTTTTCTCAAAATCCCAATACTGGAGAACAAACCAACACTCAGAAATAAACATGTTTCGTTCTAAAATATGTAATCAGCTGGTTCTTTGCAAACGGCCATCTTGACTTTGACTTTAGGTTTTCCGTTTATCGGAAGAGTAAATAAAATTCAAGGCGGCTAAACATTAGCTTCGTCGACGTCATTGTGTACGACTCCATAAAAAGCCATCCTATTGAAATCTATCGTAAAGTCAAATGTTGAAGTCAAAAGCAAACGATTTCAATTGTGTAAAGGCCCTTACAGTGAAATACTCTATGTGTTTATTCCTACATGCACAAACGCTCTCAGAGAGTGTAGTCAGAACTAGGCTAATACCTCTTCCCTTCAAACTTGACATAGCTTCGTCACTGAACGTTGTATATTCTTTCTGCAGAGATATTTGAATGCTGTTTGCAGACGCGCTTCCATGTTGATATTTATTGGAATTACTTTTGAAGTCACGCACAGTATAAACATGACATCTCTCTCCAATGAGTTTCATTTACTTACGAGGCAAAACGTTTCACGAAATACATATTGCCAAGACTTTAAAGATAAATTCGTTTTAAACAGGATCTCAATTTTAATCTAAGTAATTCCCCGCAAATTTATAGGCGTAATGTTATTGTTTAGTAATTTACACACACCTTAGATTTAGTTACTGAACATAAAATAATTTTGGATATTATGTTGATCCATTACCATAATATTTGCTCTATATTTACAGACAGTGAGCTAAGGGCTTTGTGTGGTGATGATAGTAGTAGTAGAAAAACTTCTGTATCAGAAGCCAAGTAACAGTGTACGATTCTGTTGTCCGTAAAGAAAGTCTCTCGTGTCTCAGAAACTTGCTGAATTCAGTGCTTTCCAAATATTATTGTAATTTGTAAAACGTTTATTATTAACTAAAATTATTTCAGAAAGTAAATGTATCTTATTACAAAACATAAGGCAGCTTCACACACACAGTGACAGTAATATCATTCGTTTGTTGCAACAGATTGTGTTGTTCCCTTAATTTACAGATTAATATTAATTTTTTATTTCTGCACCACAAAACCTATTGGCCTAAAAAGTACTTATCTGTTTTCTTGTAGTGTCTTAATCAGTACAGCCTAGTAGAAGAGCTTCTCTAGATTCGTTGCACAAGAAAAAGGTATCTCCTTGTTTTAAATTACTGTATCAGCAATAGCAAGTAATTAGCACCCAGGTAAGAGCGTTCTTTGTTTTGGTGCTAAATACGCACCAGGCAATTAGTTTTATGTTTTGTTGTACGTAAAGAATGCACTCAAGACACAGTTTTACAAGGTTAAGAAATACCGTAAGAGGGGTGTGACCTACTTTGGACTCGTGACTTTAGGATATAAAAATAATATTTTTTACATATTTGGTAGCCCTGAATAAAGAAATTTATCTGCGATAAATTCTCTATAGTAAATATATGCATGACATTTCATAAATATTTACCACAGTTAACAAATATTGAAAATAAAAAAAAAGTATACTACAGCCCCAAAGTCAACCCATTTCCAAACGTATACCTTCTTACAATACCTTATCCCTAACCTTATTGTTTTAGAAATTTGTGAGCTTTGTTACATAATAATCAACGCAAAATTTAGTGTTGCAATCTCATTCTATTTTACTGAACTATCTTCTTCATCACCAAGTCATACACATTCGCGTTTCAGGTACTTCTGCTTTCCGTTCACCTGAGGGCTTGGATCTTCCAGTCAACTGCTACAAACTTTACAAACTTTACGTTTCTCTTTTCACGCGTTGTAATATTTCTTTCCCCTGTCGGTGGCACTTGTTCGCTGGTACTGCCAACCACGCAGCGCTGCAGGGTGAGTTCAGAAAACATTTTCTCTCTCCACGAGGCGCGCGGTAGAAGAAGGGATGGGCAAAAAAGAGAGTGTGAGAGAGACGGAGAGACAGCGCGTGGCAACCAGTACCGTTCATGTATTAATGAAACTCCAGGGGAAGGTACCTCAGCTCACGTCACCCCTCTTCTCCGCATGACAAGAGGATTAAAGTGAGAAAGGGGGTGGAAGGGGGATGGAGGTTAGAAGACAGGAGTATGCTGTGTGTGAGGGGAAGGGAAGGTACCAGTAGAGGTTATTACATAATGCAGCTGAGGCCCTGGACCTACGTTCGGGATGCGGTAGACTCCTGACGTGGGCTTGTCAGGTTATGATCTCATCCCTGTCCCCCCTTCCACCCTCTTGCTCTTTTCTCCATCGCAGCATCACTATGGACCACCACAGAGGATCATGAAGTATTCAACCCTGGAACGGGCGAGCGCCTGGTGAATGACGAAATGCGCTCGCGATGCGGTACTGGCGCAGTTGCTTCGTCGTGGCGTAGTCTTACAGACGATCGAAGTTGCTAAGCTATTTAGCGACCAAAAAAATATTTCGCAGTTTCGTCTGAGTATAATTGAGGTTAATTCTACTACAGGTTAGGAAGCCAGTCGAGACTGGCAAAGGAAAACACGTCCTCCTCTAGTTAACCCGTTATTAGAAGTGAGTTGAAGTGAGTCATATGTCCATTTAACGACAAGATCTTATGTGCCCATGAGGGTGAAGTGAGATAAAGAGACAACCCAGCATCCACGCCATAGCTAGGATTGGAACTGAGGACCTCTTGCAACGTAGAACAGATACCAACCGATTACACTATGGAGGCGGGTTATTTAAACGATGTCTGTTTAATGCAAGCTGTTATGAAGACAACATGAGGAGAAAAAATCTAACATTACCGAAAAACAAAGTTTTCCCCGTAAGAGCCAGCGAAAAGTTGACCCCTTACCAATACCAACAGAACTATCGTCGGAATTTGTCTCCTGCCAAACTTACAGCATTGTGCTTCCTAGCCTGTGGTAGATTTAACTTCGGTATATAACATAGGCGTCAAACAAGCATGAGTTTAAGTATCGTTATCAATTGGTGAAAATCTGGAAAATTCGCAAAGTTAACTCTATCTCAAAATAGACAGCAAATACATTTACATTTATGTCGCTTTTGCAATCGGGACACAGTTGAAATGACTCGCTCGAGAGAACATCCAGCAAATTGAATACCAACGATGAAGTATCAAGCGCTTTAATATTTGAAGTTAAACTGTCTAATCGGTGGGGCAGAAGCTAATAATACAAATAATTGAATCTTGAGAATACACAGAAAAATATAATCCAGCCTACAGGAAACCGAAATAGCGAACTTTACGTGTCCCTGTCAATTTGTCTCATAGTTTGTCAGATATGCCCTGCAGGAGTCTGAGCCGACAACTAACTTACAAGGTAAACTAAGTCTCAATTCCTTGCCTGCTGGTAGATCCTTAAAATTAGTCAAAACCCAGTGAACATGCGACTGAGGCTCTTGTGCACATAGGACTGTGGAGCCTAACTTACATATTGAATCAGTAATTTACCACTTTCAAGAAAGAGCTGTTGTATAAAACTGAGAATGAATATTTTGATAAACCTTCTAAATAAGGTATTGCAAACTTAAAAAATATATATTGTACGTGTTACTTCTGTGCCGAATGGTTGGTTTTCGCACTTTGAAGAGAAAATATGCATAATCCCAAGTTGTCAAAATGTAACGTGGTATTTCTAAAATGACTGATTAAATTAACCATGAAATAATTTTTGTTTATATCAATGAGCTGGTGAGTAAATTATCCAGAGCCACTCTTACACCACGATTTTACCTCCGTACTCTCGTTGCGTACAAAACCATTACGTCGATTTTTAATCTGTTTAAAAAATAGGATTTAGCAGGACATATAACACAACAGTAGATACTGTTTGCGGCTAGAAGCTTTGTGTTAAATTAATTCATAATTTACTTCTTACTGTAGTGTTTAGCCAATGACTTCTGTTTCGATGAATCTCAAACATTTTGTCTGTATGAAATACAACCGAAAGCCATTGAAACATTTTTTAATTAGAATCGTATTTGGAGATTATAGGAAATATAAAAATTATGTCCCAATAAATTATGTAAAACATTACTTACGTTGTAAAAAATGGCTTTTAACATTAACATTTCATATTCTAACTTTGTTTTATTTTCGTGTATTTTGTAGGTGAAACCAACATGGCCGACATTTAGTAAATCCTTTGCTGTAATTTGTTGCTGTCTTATGCGTCCGCGCAAGAAATGAAATATTACCATTTCCTACGTCGGCATCTCTATGCACATTACCACATTTGAGCAGCTATGCATCGGTAGGTAAGGAAACAATGAGATTAGTTCTTGTGTGAACGGTTTATGTTCTGGCGTACTGTTATGTTAGCTTATTTATACATATACCTACGTGTATGTTAGCATTTAAAATATTTAAACTCTGTGCGACGAAGTTTTAAAACATTTATTACAAATCCCTTGTAACTAAAAAAAAATTTCTTGTTTATTTTACAACTTTTCGTAGTTATTTTAATTTTATGTAAAATAAGATTATTAAAGATAAACGTAAAAACATGTGTTATATTGCATAATTGTTTATTCATGCAGACGATTGGATGCACTATCACCTGTGTATTGTGGCGAAAACTAACATTAGCGATAGAGACATTATCTATTACATTTTCCTCGTGTATCTCTCTACACCTATTAGGCAAGAGCCATTTATCCAAAATGGTGTTCAAACCTTTTTTAAGCATTACTTTTTCGTAATTTTTTAAATCGCTACAAGACGTTTGGCAAAAAACAATTCTCGTGTAATAATTTTAAATATTCTAGGGCAACATTCTGAGACGAACTGTCGTTTGTTTTCCTCTAACAGTATCGTTCCCTTCCAAAAGGGGCCAATATATTCAACGTGGGAAAACCAGCGTGACTCAAAACCTACCACGGTCGGTGGTTCGCAGACCTCCGGCTATTTATAACCGCAAATAACAATAATAAATCTTTCGTTGCCAGGGGTATGGGTGGATTCGCAGTTAATTAATGCTCGTGGGGTTGAAGCATTACTGGCTCTGCGCGGCAAACATCCATCACATCTCATGTTCGGTGCTCGGATGCTGCGTCCAGATGTGTTCGTAAAATAGTGAAATATGTCTCCCTCCATCCCCTTATCCCACCTAGAACTGCACACGCTAAATCCAATGTCCCTTGTTTCACAGGGTTTCAAACGATCATGATCCTCCGTAGGTCTTCGTTACGATCTTCATGTCCTCCGAAAGTGCAGCGAATGATAATTGATGCTGTAATACCAGTTACTAATCGTACTCAATTAATTTATCCGGTTCAGTATAATGTTGAATAAGTGAGATATATGGACTAAATAACACCCCTATAACATGCTGTGCGATAGTGTAAGGCGTATAAATGCACAGCTAACAGACGGTAACATTACATAAAAATAGAAGATTTTGCCAGATGTAAGGTATTTTCCCTACACAAAACTGTTCACGTTAAAAGTAATTTTTTTTTATTAATTTGGTTATAAGCAGAACTTTACTGAAATGTTTTACATGTTTTGAGATACTTTTTATGATTACCTTCTGACATTGACACTTGTTATTCTTCTAAGTTTAATTTAAGTACTTTATTACATTTCAATCGTAGTTACGTCCTGCTTCGCCACGTTTTCTTAAGTGTGAATGTAGTTTATAACCTCCCTCGGTTATTTGAATAGAATATATACACATTAATTTTAATCACTGTTCTAGTAGCGAAATAATAATAACGGAATTTCTTTATTTTCTGGATACTTCGGAAACCCGTGTTTAGCTAGTCAGTCCCACGCCTCTCTCGATGGCTGCAACTAGTGTCTCCTCAACTAATTCCCGGACGACGCGAATACCCACGCTAGGGCACAACCACCTCTAGTGGTGCCTGCGACAAGAGTCTCGCAAACCAATACGTGGATCCCTGCGAATTCCCGCGGCTCCGGACACAACCACCTCTCGTGGTGTCCGGACAGCGCGTCTCAGAAATATAACACGCGAATATCCGCGGCAAAGTATACAACCACCTCTCGTGGTGTTTACGCCGAAGTCCAATCACATACGCGGACTCCCGCGAATTCCCGCGGCTCGGGACACAACCACCTCGCGTGGTGTCCGCGGCACGAGTCCCCCAAACCTCACACACGCGCTCTCGGCACTTTCCCTAAAACTCTCCCCATTTACACCCAGCCAATCACAGGCTCTGTGGACGACTGACATAACTAAACATTGTATTTTCCTCCGCACCGGTTTAATATATATTTTCAAATTTCACACAGCTTGACATTTACGTACACACCAACTTATGTACAAAATTTCAACTCTCTACGCTAACTAATAATAAAGTTAATATTTAATTTTACTGCAGGGGGTAAGCGAAGCCACGCCCCTGAGCTGACCTACTTCTTGCCCCTTTAGCCTTGGTTCCCACACAAATTCAAGGCTGTGGCGAACTCTCGGCCGCCAAGCCTAGCTTTCTCTTTCCTTCGGCGTGAAGGGTTAAATAGCCGTGACACAATTCAAAATACTCCTCTCCAACCCTTCGCCTCTGGCCAATATACAAAACTAAATTTAAAATAAATGAAATTAAACAAATTATTACGATTGAACAAGATTAAACACATAATTCTGATTACAATGAAATGT
>PNEQ01033808.1:67813-96945 GCA_003012365.1 Medauroidea extradentata | reverse complement strand
GGGACATTAACATGTCAATAAATGGGTGAGACGCGCACCGTAACGTATTACGATCTTGTTAATTGTGACACCCGACATGCCCACATTCAGGCCTTCGACCATCACAGGCCTAGAGACGACATAATCAGGTGTCTGCACTGTCCAGCGCAGTGCTCGAAATCCCGTGTAACTCCCTATATTAAATAAGGGGCAGTTACAGTATATTAATTTGTGTTAAAAAATATTTTCTGAACTACTGCAAAACTAAATAGCGAGGCCTTAAGCCATTTCGCTCGGGCTCGCCTTATAAAACCGAGCGAGGTGTATGATTGTAACATACTGGACTCGCACTCAAGAGGACCCGGGTCTGATTCCTGGTCAGGTGACACTCATTTCGGCTTCCTGTGTCTTCCAGATATCACTTGACGGGAATGCTGGGGTGGTTCCTCGATTACGGCCATGGCTGATTCCCTCCCTTTATCTTATTAAATTATTAGTTCCATCTCTAATGACGTCATCGCTGTAGGGAAGTTAAGTCCTATCTATCTAGCTGCCTTGTCACCTCTTCCTGCAAACTTCAAACCATACTTACATGTAGTATACGGGAAAGAAGGTCGTGGATGTTGCGGAATTGTTCTTAGAAAAGTAAAGTGTCTTTATAGACTCGGTCTGTGCGTATATGTGTGCAGACGTCGTCAATAAACGGAATTGTTCGGAGAGGAAATGGTGAATTTAGGAAAGAAAAAGAAGGAAGGCAAGACGAGCGACGTGGAAAATTGACTATTTCATCCCCCTCTGAGAAATACGTATCGACGCATTAGAGTATAGGCTGTCATCTTGGAAAAGTTCCGATTGTGGTCGGATACTTTCTTTCTTGACGAATTCCGTCTGGAAATGGTAAGTGAAGTGAACACGCGGCAGAAAAAAAAGTTCTTTCTATATCTTCAGGACGCATGAAAAATGGCGAAAGCACTCGACTTCACGGCGACAATTCCTGAAACAGCTGCTGAATTCCTCATCCCAGGAGGCTTTATTTACGAGGCTAAGTCAGTTCGTGCTGGGCCATTCGATGCGCCTTCCCTCTCCCTCCATTCTAATGACATCAGTCCACATTATTTGCGTCTTTATCAGTCTTCTCTTTTTACTCTGCCTTGTTTTCCTACTAGCCCACTCTCCGTCCTTGTTCCGCCGACAGGCGAGACGGGGAAAAAAACAAACGGTATCTGGGCAAGAAAGGCGTGGCCCTAAAAGAAATTTAGGAGACACGCCGACACAGCCCGGGGGGGGGGGGGGGAGAGAAAAGAAAAGGCGTGGGGCTTAAATGGAATTTCTGAGGACAGCAGGATTCTCCTTCCTTCCAGATTTCCAAACTAGAGCATGGTCTTTTTATTCTCCCGTCTTCGCCCCTCCGTCGCAAAGACAAAACGGAACAATGTTCTCTTGTGCCGCTTCAGTTTCTGTTAACTGCTAAGTGCTGAGATAGTTAATTGCGTTTACTCGGGTCCTTCTTTTTGTTCTTATTTTTTTTGCGATATTCTCTTGTTCTATTCGGCTGGACTTGGTGTATGTGACAATTTTTGTTACAGAGGAATCATACCTTTCCAATTTGTCCGTATTATTTCTAGGCGAGATCCGTGATACATTAAATAAGCAAGGCAGCGGTACAGAATAAGATAATACAAGGACATTACATTTCGCTTCAGTGAAACGGTTTCATCGAATCATCTACACAGAATATTTCCCCTGCTTCACGTCACTGTTAGAAGCGTGCACCTAGTCTTATGGGACATGAGAGAATACTTTTAAAACCGAGATATCAGCAAATCTTAGATCTATCTTAAATCTGGAGTATCTTCACGTATTCGTTACTTTGTGGTATTTTTTATTTTAGCATAATTTAATGCAGTGACACTATTAACACTCGACGAGTTTCGATGAGGATCCATTTGTCGTTTTACTATTCTATCGTAATTGTGTGATAATTGTTTTATCGAGACTTCTGATGGCCACTGATTGTATAATGGACCAACAATCAACTAATCTACACTTGAATGAGACTTCAGGGAAAGAAAAATTTCGCAAATTCAATGACCTGTATGTTATAATAAAATATCCTATGCACACGCAAGCCCCGACTATTTGTCCACGAGCTGCTGCTCAGTGGAACACCAGACAAATGAACTAATAGACGGGACTTGAGTATTCATAGTACAATGGATTCCACCCTGCAGGTAATTAAATTGGCGAAATGTTCCTGTCCCTACATATTTCTACCTAAACACGGATTGTGAGCAGTCATACCTTACGTACTACCCATCAGTTAGTTAGCAAAAGCAGTTCTCAATGTGTAATTATTGCGAAGCCTGAACATTGTTTAAGGGCGTTCAAGTGGTGAAAAATCATAATTTTATATTTGTATGAAATTATGTTAGTTTTGTAGACATTACTTAAGAGTACATTTACCTCTAATGAAAAAAAAAAATTGCTCACCCAGTTTTATCGTAATGTGACTTCAAAGTCAAAATTTGCATATTTTTACTTCATACAAAACTTGAAAACCAGTAAATATAATGAAATGCAAAAAATTACATTTAAACTACACATAACTGTCTACGGCTTGAAGCATATAACAACCCATTATAAAATATTTTTGTGTTTAAAATAAATTTCTAGAAATAACAAAAAAAATTTCAAATTTTGAAATTTTTTATTTAACATAAAAATGTTTTGTAATGGGTATTATATAATACATGCCATACACGGTGACACGTAGTTTTGATGTGATTTTTTCCATTTAATTATGTTAACCGGTTTTCAAGTTTTGTATGAAGTAAAAATATGCAAATTTTGACTTTGAAGTGCCATTACGGGAAAACTGGCTGTGCTAATTTTTTTTTTTTCGTTAGAAGTATTTGTTCTCTCAAGTAGTGTGCACAAAACTAACACTTTTTCATACAAATATAAAATTGTAATTTTTCACCACTTGAACAACCTTAACGAGATTTGCTGATCGAACACATCACAGAAAGATGCAATGAAATTCTCTACGAAGCGAGGTTTTCTCGGATAGCTTTATTAATAATGTAACGATATTGACAGAATGGTTTGTTGCCCGTGGTATTATTTATCAGCGAAGACGTAGGTTCGACTTAGAGAAGACCACATTGTATGTTAGAACTTACGGCATTTTCAGACTGTGAGATCGTGTACACTTGCTCTGTAGTCGCTCTCGTAGTTTTTACTGGCTCTGGTGTAATTACTTACAATAGCAGAGAAGAGGAGAGTAGGCAATTAGTTAAATAAGAACCTCGTATTAATTGAACAAAAATACTACCACCACTTGAGTGTTGATGTTAGTGTGACTAACGCCGCAGTTTCTCTGTAAAAACAGCAATATATACGCACAGGTGCACGGATGTTTTCCTCGAAAGTCTGAATAATGTGCATGACGTTTCTATGCTAATATTTGTATAATACTTGTGTGTAGCCGTGCTACATGTCATCTTTCTAGCGTGCAGTTATGACATGGGAGCCGCAGTGGCATAAAAACTACCTACACTCTAATATATTCAAATATTCAGGGCAGTTAGGAAGTAGGGGAGGAAGTGTGTTGGTGACGTCAGCGCTAGAGGTTCGAGGGTCACAGCTGGTGGCTGGGCCTTACACGCGGGTGGCTTGTTTTTAATATTGCCCCCCCCCCACCACGGTCATGGGGCCATGACCCTAGCGAGACGACGTGGGCGCATGTAAACTAGTGTAGGAAACTTCGCTCGTGGAGAAGTCTGAACAAACTGCGCGGCGATGGAAGTTACACTACTATTGTCCTTTGTTGCTGACCATACCATTGTGACGACACACGGGGTGGTTTCCAAAATAAATATTACAATATTTGGCGAGGAGGTATCATGCAACAAAAGAAGTCAGAAACGGCTGCTGAGCATGAATTCTAAAACTGGATTCACAACTATCACGTAGCGTAATTACGTACCTACGTGTAGAAGTAGAAACACCGAGTGTGCATGCTAGTATTCACATCCTCGCGTAGCGCGGGTACCTACGTAATAGAGTAGATCAACTTTCTACTCATAATGTACGCACGCTAAGTGCTGGTTGTGAATGCTGCATGTGCAAACGTAAGACTCAACTATGTACTAATTTATATTTACATTTTTTCCCTGGCATTAATTATTTAATTAGCTTCGTCAGGTTACAAAGTACTCAATGTGCATATAGTTTTTTATAATTCGGTCAACTAGTTCAAACTTTTTTGGAGGACAGACACATATACACAGACACACACACAGACGTTAAGGTGATCTCACAAGCGTACTTTTACTTTGGTAAGTAGACTTAAAATATTACTGAACATAGGCCTGAAATATTGCCGTTTGTGCGCTTGCAATACAAGATGTACAGTGCTTGGCGCGCGATGGATCATATTACCGTGTAACACCATCACAGCTGTTATTGTCAACTAGCTACACACCAGGCTAGTCGTACTAACTAGTGCTATGTAGCATTGCACAGTTACACCGTCCTAGTCGTACTAACTAGTGCTATGTAGCATTGCACAGTTACACCGTCACACACACGCGTTGTGCTCTGTACTGTGAACTGCGCAGATAACTCTGCATCTTCGCACTTATGCTCAACAAACATTCTTGATACTGTATATGTGAGCTTGGTACCTTCCAAAGTATTGAAATGCAGTTTTGTAAGATCCTCCATACGCACACGTCGTTCGAACTTTAAAACTCCGCGACTATAAACTGGGTAGACAAATGTCTTAGGGCACGGTCTACCGCAATTTTCATCACCATTTTTTTTATTTGTACCAGATTTTTTTTCTTATTTTAGACACAAAATGTGACTAAATTTGGCTCTTATGAAATTTTTTTATCTCTCATAGTTTTCGCGTAATGGTTTGTTAAAGTCATACTCTGCATGTTTCCGTTTCAACGACTACACTAAAACCAACTATTATACTAAACTAAAAAAAAATCACACTGGATAAAGACTTCGCTGGCTACATTGACATGCTCATAAAATTAAAGAATAAAAATTATTGGTATTTTAAAAAAATGATGAAACTGAAAATAACATTTTAAAAATTCAATATTTTTTTTAAAATACAAATAATTTTTATTCTCTGATTTTATGAGCATGTGATTGTAGCCTGTAATGACTTTATCCACTGTGATTTTTTTGAGTTTGGTATATCAGTTGGTTTTAGTGTAGTCGTTAAAATGGAAACATGCAAAATATGACTGTAACAAGCCATTACGCGAAAACTATGAGAGATAAAAAAATTTCATAAGAGCCAAATTTAGTCACATTTTGTGTCTAAAAAAAGAAAAAAATATCTGGTACAAATGAAAATAAAATAATGATAGTGAAAATTGCGGTAGACCGCGCCTTTAAGGTCCACGCCTACCTGTGCTTGAAATGCGTTGCAACGAGTCACGATTATTTTTTTGCGAAACTGTTTAACGCGCATTATATTTATATATCTGCATAAATACCACACACTTCAAAACTATGTCGCTATAATTTTAAATAATTCTGCACGTTTATTAGAAACATAACTTTCGGGTTATTCAAAATTGCTAAAAATGGGTTTTCCAGACTGCCGTATCTGAAAAAGTAATAACCGGATTCTAAGAACACAACTATAGAAACAAGTGTTATACTTTGAACTATGCTGCACAGAAATATAATAATGTGGTCACAGCTCAAAGTCCCATAACGAAAAGGATAATAGTAAAACACTGCATGCCAGTTGAGTGGCTTGCACGGAGAGGCGACGTTATGAGGTAATGTTAAAGGTCAAGGAGTATTGTACATGCCTGTTCCTTTCAAAAGATTCTGCATCAAGATGTTTATACCTTAAAAGGCCAGCAAAATATTTAATTCCCGCTGTTTCCCACCGCTAGAAAATACGTTTCCGTGAGTAGTTCACAACCTTAATTGCCTTTTCTCACGTGTAACGTACTTCGAATATTATTCGTGAGTAGATATTACCCCGTGACTTGAGCAGCTTTCCAATAATCTCGCAATTGCGGGAGCTATGCACGCCGCTCGGCAGACTGTGTAGGCAGTCCCCTTAACGCCGTGATAGACAGCTTTTCTCACCTTGTTGCACAAAACTCTACATTTTTTTAACGAAACACTTTGAAAAAATTGAAGACTAAGAGTATTCGTGTGAAGCATCATTCTATATAGGTGTTTTGCAAAATAATACACAGATCGTCTGCAAAAATTATTTCGCTTGTTAAGTTATTTTCATAACAAATTTCGTTATACTTAGGGTGCAAAAATATAGAAAAGTCTAAGGTTTAGTTGTACCAAAAAATGCGTACAAATTTTGATGTATTCGTGACAAAACAATGTAGGGATTCTTCGATATGAAAATTATCTTTCTTCCAAAGAATGTTTTCAAACACACTGTTCAACTACTCGGCGTGGTGTTAAGAGCCCTGTACAGCAAGCCCTATATGCCGTGTTTGACCGACACGTACTTCGACAACCGTGACGTCTTTATGAGAGCGGCGTGCAGGGTTTACGACATTTACTTTATATTATCTGTTGCACTTCAAGCGGTAACCATACTTCGTTTATGTACGGAATGTACGTGGTAATGACTAGTGCGGGTTTGTCTATTCTTGGTTTACGATTCCGACTGGTATTTGTACGTGACAACAGTTTGGAAAACCATTTTTAGTAATTTTTAGGTGTCGCACAAATAAATAGAGAGGCATAGTTTTAAATGTGTTTTCTTTTCGTACACTGTAAAAAAAACTTCCTCAAATGTTTAGGAAGTTATAATCCCAGACGCAGTATGGTACAGTTACCATACTTCCGCCTTGTAAATATGCAAACTTCTACACTTGTTACAATGCAAGTCTGGTAACTGCAGTATACATTTGTCTGTTTTATAAAAGGTTTATGACTGCTACCATGGATGTCTGGGAAACAATTATACCATACCTACTTTCTTAGCGCTCCTATACGCACGTCTGGTAAATTTACAAACAATTTTTTACAGTGTACATAATGAATGATATAACTCACGGACAGTAATATTACTTTAAATAAACTTCCTCGTAACACGCTGCAACTGTGCTCATTATCCTGCTGTGTATGTATTTTAAAGGCATTCACGTGGCAAACATTCATAATTTTATATTTGCACCGCATAGTAATCGTTTTATAACCGTTACTTGTGACTACATTTTTCACTTGTAAAACATTTTAAGCTCTCATAGTTTTCCCATAGCGACATGTCAGAGTCAGGATTTACGGGAACATAGGTACAACAAAACCTAACTGACTTACTAGAATGAAATAACTTACTCTGACATTAGATATTACACGCCACATGATAAAAGGTTTAAAAACAGACAAGAAAATTCCTATTTACGTTTAAAAATATCTGTAAATGATGTAAATTTACTTAACTTATGACATTTTTCAAAAAACGCAAAAGGACTTGGTTTGTGGGTTTTTAAGTATTGTAGCATATAGCCCATAGTTTCTAATTTCAATGTAAATTATTTCATTCGTTTAAGAGGGATTGGTACATGATTCAACGCTAAAATCGTTAATGTATAACTGTAGCTTTCTTGAAGCCAGTTTGCGAAAATTAAACAATAGCAATCCTAGACACTAGTTTTAGCCAACGTTTTAAACAATATTGTCTCCAGTATTACGAACTTCTGAGGCACAATCTCTGACGCCGGAACCTCGTGCATTTAACTGTGGCGCAAGAGATCACGCGTAACGAATTAGTAATTCTGGATAAATATTTACTCCTAAAGTTGGCAAATACCATTATCTGGGATTGTTATTGAGTATTTTATTCATATTGGCTTCGATAAAAGTGTAGAAATCAATTAATGTTTTCAGCGTTTATTTATCCACCACGCACTCTTAAGTCACTTTTATTCATACGTTCCCGTAACTTGCGAATTCTTAATTCGACATGCCGCTGTGGGAAAGCTACGAGTGCAAATCTATAGTTGCAAGTGGAAAATGTAGCCACAAGTAACGTCCATAAAACGAACACTATGTCGTGCAAATATAAAATGAGGAAATTTTGCCTCGTGAACACGTCTCGACGTGTTATTGGCCGGACTGGCTGGGACAGAGCTCCGAGCACACAGTGAGTAGCCAGGAAGGGTCGAGGTCACACTGACACTAGGAGAGCCAGCACTTCGTCCTCGTCCACATCAAAGCCAACACACTTGGACCATAAAAACTGTGGAGATTTACACCCCTCTCTCTCCCACGCCGAGATACTGCTGCGCGCGCTGCTGGCAGAGAGGCGCGGGCGATGGAAAAGTGGCTGTGACGAGGAGAGGGTGGGATGTGTGTATAAGAAGTTTTCTTTGATTTCCTGCGGGCCTGGCTCACTTCAAACGCCCAGGCGAGGCAGAATTGTATTTTCTCCGGCCGCTGGGAACAATGAGCGGTCTGTGAGCGACCAATGCGGCTAACAAAGTTACTGAACAACTACATACGATTGTCTCAAGTGGCGGGCTACCAGCTAAAAATAACCTTATTCATCCTGTTCACGCTAAAGTATGCACTTATTCAAAACTTGTTAAATTTTTCCTATTTTTAAAATATTATATTATCGTTACAGAAGATGGTATACTGCAAAAAATTTTTGAGTCAACGTACCCTAGCTTTCTGCAGACCAATAACAGGCATCAAATATTACAATAGTGGGGTTCTTATTAGCTTAGTCAAATAGGGCAACCGCTCTACGCACAAGCGAAAGCCAGTTATCTATCTGTAACCTGAACATACTTTGAAACCCAGCAAACAGTCAAGTTTTCTCGCGATAAACCATCGTCTCTAACTATCTTGTAAAATCACAAAAAACTTTCTCGTCATAATAAAAATAGTGTCCCGCACCGTGGTATGTTGTACCGAAGTCTCGTCATACCTTGCAGCAGGCATCTTCAGTTTGTCTCGAGCAAGATTGCGTCTCGAATTGTTTTCGTCTTGTAGTTACCGATGTTGACTATTCGTTCAAACTGACTGAATTCTACCACGTACTTTGTGGGTAATGAATGACCGGCTAATGCTGTTCTGTGGTTTTCCATATGTTCCTTGATCCTTGTGAATATGCTTCTTATTTCTGGGCATCCTTCGTGTATGTATATATATATACGCCAAGTGGCGACTTTCGTCTCACATCTGTGTACCATGCAAGAGAGTAAGGAAGCACGGGGGTGGTCGATAAGTTGGTCTAGTGACATCTTTGACGCGTGTAAACTTGACTGTTGGCACACCTGGAAGCTGAAATGTCCAGCCTACCCTGGTGAGTTTTTACAAACGCCTCTCGCGACACGCAAGCGAGCGACGTAGCCAACCAGCGACGCGTTAAGGGAAGCCCTGTACAGACATTAATTACGTGGAGCGCGGGTTGCGGCGTGGAACATGTTAACTGCTTGGTTGGCTCCGGGGGCAGTTAACGCGGTCGCCGGCCCGGATAAAGGGTTAAACGCGGGTTGGACGTCTTTACGTATTCAGCGGCCGTGATTGCCTCGTTTAACCGCGCCCGCCCATGTCACAGGCAGGTCATGATGTAATGAGACCCACGCTGAAATTATCTCAACACGAAGACATGCTTCACGACATACTCTCCTCAAAATATTCAGACGATCAGTAGAAACTATCTACAGATTTTGTAATTACAAATATATTGTGTAATATGTAAAGACGCTGGAAAATTGCTTAAGTATTTCGAGTCTACATAGTCTTCAATATACTGTAGTAATATTTCTTTATTAGATAATGCAATTTGTGTCACGTGTGATCAGTTTTGGGACAAGTCGCACATGTTCTGCGTTAAGGGCGTGGTCTACCGCAATTTTCATTATCATTATTTTATTTTGTATTTGTACCAGATATTTTTTTCTTGTTTTAGACACAAAATGTAACTAAATTTGGCTCTTATGAATTTTTTTTATCAGTCATAGTTTTCTCGTAATGGCTTGTTAAAGTCATATTTTGCATGTTTCCGTTTTAACGACTACACTAAAACCAATTGATGTACCAAACTAAAAAAAATCACAGTGGATAAAGACATTTCAAGCTACAATGACATGCTCATAAAATTGAAGGATAAACATTATTTGTATTTTAAAAAAATATTGAACTTTTTAAATTTTTATTTTTAGTTTCAGCAATTTTTTAAAATTCAAATAATTTTTATTCTTAAATTTCATGAGCATGTCATTGTAGCCTGCAATGTCGTTATCCACTGTGATTTTTTTGAGTTTGGTATATCAGTTGGTTTTAGTGTAGTCGTTAAAACGGAAACATGCAAAACTATGACTTTAACAAGCCATTACGCGAAAACTATGAGAGATAAAAAAATTTCACAAGAGCCAAATTTAGTCAAATTTTGTGACTAAAATAAGAAAAAAAAATATCTGGTACAAATAAAAAAATAAAAAAATGGCGATGAAAATTGCGGTAGACCGCGCCCTTAAAGCGGAACAGTTCTAATTGGGCATGGTATAGAGAGAAACAGTACTTTAAATAAATTTTACCTAAGGATGATGGTATATCGCGAAAATGTTTTGTGACAACATGCCCTTGAAAACACTGTAGTTAAATGCCACACAGATGATTGTGTGATGTACGTATGACACAACGTAGCAGTATATTTTTAAAAAATGCTAAAACTGAAAAGAAAAATTTTAAATATTCAATAATTTATTTTTAAAATACAAATAATTTTTATTCTTTATTTTTATGAGCATGAAATTATAGCCTGCAATATCTTTATCCACTGAGATTTTTTTTTTTTTTTAGTTTGGTATATCAGTTGGTTTTAGTGTAGTCCTTAAAACGGATATATGCAAAATATGACTTTTAATTTTTAACAAGCCATTACGCGAAAATTATGAGAGATTAAAAAATTTCATAAGAGCGAAATTTAGTCACATTTTGTGTCTAAAATAATATCTGGCACAAATAAAAAAATTGATATGAAAATTGTGGTAGTCGCGCCCTTAAGGGTCTTCGCGTGGCAAAAATTCGTAAATTTATATTTGCTTGGCATAGTGTTAGTTTTATAGGCATTACTTGTGACTACGTTTTCTACTTGTAGACATATTTTAGCTCTCACAGTTTTCCCATAGCGGCACGTCAAAGTCACAATTTACAAGTTACAGGAACACAGGTTTAACAAAAACCAACTGACTTACTCGAATGAAATGCTTTACACTGAAATTTGATATTATGGGCTCTATGCTAAAAATTTAAAAACACACAACAAAGTAATTTTGTCTTTTTTTTTTAAATGTCCATAAATGAGGTAAATTTCCGTCGTTTTCGGATTTTTTAAAAAGTACAAAGGAATTACATGTAGTGTTTTTAAATATTTTAGCATATGGGCCATATTATATAATTTCAGTGTAAATTACTTCATTCGAGTAAGTCACTTGGTTTTTGTTAAACCTATGCTCCTGCAACTAGCGAATTTTGACGTTGACATGCCACTATGGGAAAACGATGACAGTTAAATAATTTCTATAAGTCTATAAAACTAACACTATACCAAGCAAATATAAAATTACGAATTTTTGCCACGTGAAAGCCCTTGAGTGCGCCCCCTATCCGCACGTTGAGAGGCTCAAAAGCGACGGAGCAGTAAGGTCGACCTTGGAGCGCGCATCAAATACCGCGTCGCCTCAACGAGCCATGCTATGAACTAGGGTGCAAGCTTCCCGCCGAACTGTTTTTACTATGGAACATTAAGCGGTGACCATATAATTATATTGGTGGAAAGTCTGCACCAAGTTCAGTGCAGGTTGCAACCTGAGTTTCACACACATCCTATTAGTACATTTTGAAGTACAGCAGTCTGAAAAGGCCGTTTTTAGCCATGTTGGAGGGCTTAGAAACAGTGATTTTTAATGAGCGTGGCGTTTTTTAACAATGAGGTTCCGATCTTGTCTGAAGTTTGTTTTCTTTTCGTACGTTGGCACAATGGGCACACGTGGAATATTTTCGTAGAAAAAACCTGTTTACGAACACACTGCAACGCATTTGAAGCGTGAGGTAGGCGGCCGCCTTAAGACCTGGATGTTGCATGCTGACCAAAATATTTTTAGGCCTGCTCACAATGCCACTGAACGCCGTTTCAGTGTCTTGCAGTAGAGGCGATACCGCGTCAGATGAGCCAGTCAACATCGCCCTTGGCGCCGTGCCTCACACTAACACATGGCTATTTAGTGTACCTAATGTAGGTCTGCTTGCTACGTAGCTTGATGTCCCGAAGTTTAGAAGTCTTGATATCTGGTTGCCTCGGTTCGAAGTTATGATATAATAAAGGTTATTTGTTGACTGATTTGTAGTTTCAAATTTTTAAATTGGAAATTTGTAAAACAAAACAGCTAACGCGAATGTCATTGAGATAGAAAACTACGTTTATTTAACAAAAGTCGAGTGTTTTTTTTTAATAATATGTCGTTTGTATGCGTAAAACTAATTAGCGAATCGTATGTTTAGTAGTCTTTCTACGCCAATTAATTTAATTACTGGCGTGTAAGTGTGTCAGGTTACGGCTACGCAAGGGAAATGTCCGCCATTTTACCTTAGAAATATACTTTGCGAATCATAGCGCGCCCTCGAGACGGCGTGCTAGATTGCGATCGACTTTGCGATGTGTGTGCTTCACGTAGACAGTTTACAGTCGTGAAGAAGGGAGTTGTAGTTGCTTCCATCGCAAAGTCAAGTTTAGCGTGTGTGATGATCGCAAACCTGCTTTGCGTCGTGGTCACAATAGATCCGTTGAGCTAACGACCACCTTAAGTTCCGCTGTTGTTCTGTTATCTCGTCGTGACTTATTTACCAGCACTCAAGACATCACTGATAACAGCTGACCAATATCGCTGGTTTATTAAAAATTCTCAAATTATGTACGCTTTTTCGTTAATTAATAATATACTGAAGTATGCCATCACAGCTTCTTATAGTTTAAAATGTTTTTTTTTGTAAAAGTCTCTACATAGCAGAATTTTCCCGTTGGCTTAACAAGCGCAAAAATTTGAGAATTTTTAGAAAAAATTACACAAAAAATTTATCACAGCTAATGTCCACAACATACACAGTAAGTATTCAATGCTATACAAAAAGGTAACAACTGTTTTCCTGCAAAACATACTTCCAAATAAACTACCCAGTGCAGTTGTTGCAGCCATGGTGAGTAACTTTAGCCATATTCTAGGTTGAAAGTTGAAATTTATCTGCGAATGTCATGTACGGGGAGCTACATACGTTTCGCTTGGTTCGAGGTTGTTTTATGATATTTTCTTAACTCTCTAAAAATACCACGTTGCCTCCGTAAAAGCGGGGTTAATCCCTTACATCTTTGCTTTAGCAAGTTTTATTCGGAAAGTTTCGTTTCGGAAGTTGTATCGGTGTTGTGAACTTCGCGGTCAATGTAGAGCAAGTTTTCAAGATGCGGTAACTGACGAGAATGGATGTTACATCTACTGGTAACTTCGTGGTAATAGCATCGGTAACTAGAACGTACTGCGTTTAGTAAGTAAACGGAGTAATAGTTTGTGTGCTTTATATTTGTAAGATAAACTATTAAACCTTTACTGATATACTGGCTTCAACAAAAATGATAAACCTTAATTTTTGAAAATTTCTCCACGACAGTGCGTTAAATTTTAAGGCCAACACACTATAAAAATAGTTTGTAAATATGCCACACGTGCGTATAGGAGCACTAAGAAAGTAGGTATGGTAGAATAGTTTCCCAGACATCCATGGTAGCACTCCTAAACGATTTCATAAAACAGTCGAATGTATTAAAGTTACCAGACTTGTATTGTAACAAGTGTAACAGTTTGCATATTTACAAGGCGGAAGTATGGTAACTGTACCATACTGCTTTTAGGTTAATTACGTCCTGAACATTTTAGGAAGTTTTTTTACAGAGATGTAATTCTAAAATATTTTGTTATCGGAAGTAATTTTCATATTAAAAGTATTTATAACATGTTAAATGCGATGAAGTTATGGCCGCAGGCCTTAACCGCAGTAAAATAACAATCTACAGTTTTTTACGATGGAAAAACTTCACATAATACATAGGATAAACAGACCGTACATTACGATATACCGTGTACCGTAATCTTCGTTGCAGACATCACAGTGTTGGACAGTATTATACATTTGTTGGATTACTTAAGATAAAGTCAGAAAATAAGAAAAAAAGTAGCCGATGAATCAAATGAATTATTAATATGGCTATGTTTGTTGATGCGGATGTTAGACAGGTTAGTATACTGAGTAAGGCAGGTTTTAGAATACTGTACATGACATTTCAATAAATGTGAACTACACATTAACTCTGGTGATTTCAAATATATGCTTCTGACTTATCAGTTAAAGAAATACTGTATTTTTACGAAAACAAAGCTTCACAGTAAAACCAATATTTAAGGAAATTGTGAAAAAGTTTTAGGTTCTCAAAAATAAAAATCTTGCAATATTTGTACAAAAGAGGTATCGTGGTCTTAAGTAATTGTAAACATTCACTTGACATGACAGTTTGTTCGTTTGCCATTATTTATGTAACTCGCATAACCGGCGAGATCCACGTGCTGTAGGCGTGTACGAAAAGTTACGAGGTTAGCCTGAGTAGGACAACATTTCAACTTGAAGCGTTTGCAGAGTAACCTAAGTAAAGTTGTCAGTACTTTTACAGCACTGCTTACTACCGTGTAGTTTTATTTCTCGCTGCAGCTTGTGTCGGATCGTGAGAATATATAGTATAACAATGAATGTTTGTTTGCTCCTACCATGCGTTCTTACACCAGTCCCCCAATAGCGATTAAACTTATGCTTGCGGCAGCGAAGGCTTATCCAAAAAATATAATAATTAGGGCCACGATTTTGTCGCGAAAAGATTTTTGCCCCACTTAGTTTCAGTGTCTCTCGTGCACATCGGCAGTTCTGTTTCAAGGTTATTGGCAGCGTGTCTTTGTACAGATACGTTTCTCATTTTACTGCACCAATCAGAATAATATTATTGTGAGTCTGTACGTCTATAATTTGCCAAGGCAAGTGAGAGTGAAATCATCCAATCACTGACGATGTAGCAGTGCAAAAATTTTTTCGCCATAAAATCGCGACTCTAATTATACTTAAGTTAGGGGGGAGGGGGGAAAAAGCGGGTTCCCAAAATTAAGCAAAGCATTGGGACCTGTTATCAGTAAGTAAACTGTGAGCCAATTTTAGCTATCAAAAAAACATGGTGTAAGTTTTTTTTTTAATTTTGAAACAATTCTACGTAAAGTATATTAGTCACATAAATCAAATATTTATAACCACACGACGTAGGAGTAAAATACATTTTATGAGAACGTTTCTAGCCAGTTAAATATATATTATGCCTAGAGGTGAGAGTTTATCGCGGGGACATTTGACTGTTTTCTTGGTTTTAACGTACGTTCAGCAATACAACACCTCACTGGCATTTTCCTGTACGTGAAGTTGTTACTCTACTTGACTGAGCCTATGAGAATCCCACTATTGTAATATTTGATGCCTGTGATTGGTCTGCAGACAGCTACGTTTTGTCAGACGTGCAACGCCCAACCTTGTGTGTTGCGAGAAAGTATAGGCCCTAGTGTTTTCAAGGTTATGTTGGCACAAACAACTTTCGCAGTATACCATCATCTCTAATTATGCCCAAATAGCAATTCATGCGTAGCTTATTGATAGAGCCACGATTTTATGGCGAAAATATTTTTGCAACATTTGGTTTCGATGCGGCATGTGCACACCTGCAGCTCTGCTACATCGTCTGTGATTGGATTGTTTTACTCTCACTTGCCTTGGCAAATTATAGACGTACAGACTCACAGTAATCTTATTCTGATTGGTGCAGTCAAATGAGAAACGTGTCTGAACAAAGACACGCTGCCAATAACCTTGAAACAGAACTGCCGATGTGCACGCGAGTCACTGAAACAAAGTGAGGCAAAAATCTTTTCGCGACAAAATCGTGGCTCTACTTATTGATGTATAACATTGTCCAATTTTCTTTTACAAAGTGTTTCTGAAACTGTCGTTAATGACACTTAATATAGATTTGCATTATTGTAGCATTTTAAAAACTTTTTTGTTTCAGAAATATTATCGCATTAAATTAAGAACACCTCGAAGGAAGTTTTGGGTACCAGGCAGTAGTACAACTGTTCTCGGGCCAGAGCTGGTAGTTTATTGATTACCAATCCGTTTAGCAATATTTCGCCCAGTCCTGGTAGAGCTAGATTCGTTGAAATTCTTCGTCCGGTCTGTTCTGACTCGAATAACACCTAGCATACATCAAGCACAACAGAGACAGGTCAGCAATAGCCCAAACACTACCGAGAAACAGGGCATTGTATTACTTTGATAAGGCCGAGCAGACTGCAGACATCTCCTATTATACACACAGGTTTATCTTAGAAGCGATTGACATCGGGAAGCAGCCAAATAATTTTAATAAAGAAGATTAATTGTAATCTCAGTAAAATTAGAATCCTCTGCTCTAAACTCTCCAGAGCAGCCTACATCCAGATCAATGACAAACTAGGAATTACAGTGCACGAATGAGAAACAAGTTCGTCTCTGATTGGCTAGAATGACCGGCCAATTACAGCATGACCGGACTGCGATTGGCTGGCGTGTGTGTATATATATATATATATATATATATATATATATATATATGTGTGTGTGTGTGTGTGTGTGTGTGTGTGTGTGTGTGTGTGTGTGTGTGTGTTTTTTTTCCCGACCTAACCTAACATTACCTAAGATAACCTAACCTAACCAAACCTAACCTAACGTAAACTAAAATAACCTAAGCTAACCTAACGTAACATAAAATTAACCTAACTTAAGCTAAACTAACCTAAGCTCACCTAACGTAACCTAAAGAAACATAAGCTAACCTAACGTAATCTAACCTAACCTAACACAACGCAACAGCTTGACCTCAGAGCAACCCTCATGATGGCGACGATAAATATTGCCGAAACATCGGAAGAAACCGAACAACGGGCATGGCCTCAACCCAGAAGCTCAGATAAATGCGACTCCGGCTACGAAAGCCTACGATCCAGATTAAAATATATAATATATGTAGGCTGATATTTAGTTTACCACACAATTTTAAATCTCTCAATTACCAGGACGCATTTAGCCAAGACCTTACTTTGTCAGCTTACTTCTAAAACCTCGTCTAAGTCCAGATATTCCCAATTTTATATTCAATGTGAATTTAGTGCGAATTTCCATGGTACTTGTAGTGTTAAAACATCGTAAATATGCTGTGAATTAGGTTTTCAAATGTTCAAATTTAAAAAAAAAAATGACTGCGTAGCAATGATAAAGCATGACTGCGAATGTTTTTTTTTTATTTACTGAAATTTACTTACGAGGTTTTAGAAGTAAGCCGACGATTATGTTTGTTGACCGCGAGAGCCAGAGTATGAGACTGCGCAAACTCCAGCCAGTTGCTGTTCGTAAACATCTAACGCCAAACAACACATAATACGCCGAGAGCGTGCGTGGAGCATGCATACTACAACGCACACTCGCTGTCGGTCAACAGCGCTCTCTGACGTCACTTACAAGCGCGAGTGTGCGAGTGTGAATGTTTTATTGGGAACACACACAGAGAATGTATGGTGTGAGTGAAGCAGGCAACTGATGTTGTACTATCCTCTTACCAGTTGCCGCGACCAGCGATGGCTTATACACGCCTCTGCTCTGTGTACTGTTGTGATGGCTTTACATCTGGCGGCGTGAGAGATCCGACACTAAACATTCTCGTTATTGCGAACACTAGTTCAGGCGTTGCTCGACAAATACACTCTAAAACTGAATTACTGAATATTCACGGATTAACGCTGATGGATGGAGCAGTTTCAACAGTTTGAATCCGTGAAAATAGTCGCTGTTTAATTAGCTTATATTCACTCATTTCAACATCTCACAAGTGAATCAGTGAATATTCACAGTTTTTTCCGGTTGTTTCCAAAGAACAGTTTTCACTTATTGAATCAGTGAAAAATTACTCGAAAATCTGTGGACTTTCGCTTATTAAGAGGAGTCCTCGACTGGCGCATGGACGGCGTTGCAGCGTGTCACGTGTGTTCTTTTTTACACGAAACCGCTTCAGTAATTCATATTATGTTTACCTACGAAAAGAACACACACTTGAAACAATGCTTCTAATTTTTTTCAAAATTGCAGCACGCTTGTTAGAAACATGATATTCGGGCCTCTCAAAATGTCTATAAACGGGTTTTTTAGACTGCTGTAACTCCGAAAATATTACCTGAATTCGTAAAGTGCAAAACGAGAAGCATGCGTTGGTATTTACTTCAAACTATTCCAAAATAAAATATTGTGGCCACCGCTTAAAGTCCCATAGTAAAAAGACTAAAAGGAAAACCTTGCACGCCAGTTTGGCGCTGCGAATAGAGGCGAGTTGCTTCTCGTCAAGCGTGGGACACTGGCTCTTATCACTACGCTGTCCCCACGCGTCAAAGGTGGAAATTCGTCACCGCGAAGGACTTCTGTTTGCTCGTGCAATTTTGCTCGTATATTTCTTTCCGGAGGTCCACGCTTATTCGCGAAAGTAGGAGAAGTTCAGTTTTAATAATTAATGCTTTGTAGAAACCATAACGTATATTTTATTCAATCAACAACAAAAGCTTGCTCTGAGAGCCCAAAGAAGTATATACATACTGCACTGAACTTTAAGAATTTTGAACCACAGACAAAATATACATTCCTAAACAACTTCTCTTAACTTGTGGAATATTGGCACTCTTTATCTGAATCAGTGAATAGTCACCGATTTCACAGTTGTTTCTCATTGATTCAAATTGTTGGAACTGCTCCATACATCGGAGTGAATCAGTGAATATTCACTAATTGAGATTTACAAAGTAATTAAATACATACATATATAATATAATGTGTAAATAGTTCCTTGACGTTACATACTAACCTATTGTATGACGGACAAACTTGTTTACTTTTCTTTGTTAATTTTTTGTTCGTTTGGAGTATATTTCCAATACTGACCCGTATTTCCACGTGTGAAAATAAATTCACTCGTGCACGTTTCCTTAAAAAGCTTCGATTTACTTATAATAACAAAGAAAAATCTCCCAGAAAATAAATGACATTTACTACTACCTCACAAGATTCACCGGGGAACAAAATTAAAATACTATTTTTTTAAAATTTAATTTGTCGCAGATGCTATGTAAACGCAATAGAAATACTTCTTATAAGATAATAATTTTCCATCCGCGATTATTGTCGCGCTGACATCATAAAAGCCTCGACGCTTACTGGCTGACGTGTTATTTCATTCGCGTCGTGTCCGTCGTGTGAATGTAAAGCCTGCATAAGTATGGCATGGTCGGTCTCCTGTATAGAACATCCGGCCAGCACATCTCCTCAGTTAACATACTTTCCCGCTCGCTGTGAGGAAAATACACGGCACATATTGTTGGTTTTCCTAGTACGAGCTGCGCCATCACAGATAACATAATGCTGTGTTCTTTCAACATCGTATAAAACTATTTTTAGCACATCGTCTACAGATGACTTTATTGTACTCTAAATTAGACTCGGTGAATTAAATCACCTACACCGATGATGGTTTTCTGATTGAGGGTGGCAGTTGTAACGAATTAATTAAAAAATTCCTCTGGTAATCAGTGGATGTTGACTCGTTCGTAACACGACTATATCTAAAGTATGCACGACGTTTCGAGCGTAAACAATTATTTTTCTGCAGCAGAATATGTGAAGAATTCTGAAGGATCAAAATTGCAATAGGTAAAGCAACGGAGTGAGGTCCGACCTCTCCTGGCTGGTGGGCCGGGTTCGATTCCCGGCTAGGGTGGTGCAAATGTAATGTTACCTCTCCGGGTTGAAGACTGAGAGCCGTTTATAGATACGGCCCTAAATGTTGTGTTTGTTTCTTCACCCACATATTTGAGAAAAACAATATCGAACAACTGCACTATCCCCTTGACTAATCTCACCAGGTGTTCGTCTGAGGTCGTTAACTTACAAATAAATAAATGAAAATGGCATAAGTTAAGCAACGAGTAAAATTTCATGGTTGTTTTAAAAATCATGCCAGAATTTTGTGATATTAAACATGATAACTGGAATGCCTTCTGTACACTGTGACGGATAGTCTTAGTCCAAATAGAACTGTTGCCACCGCCAACGTGGGCAAACGTGGTGGATGTCTCCCATCGCTGGTGTGTTTTCTCACAGTTGTTCTGTTTCCTCCGCCCTTACGTTCCGTCGCTGCTGCTTCCTAGCGTCATGTCAACACATCCAAGTGCTCTGCCATTTACAGTTCGCATTGCTTCAATGGTATTCATGCCTAGCGGAAACTCATAAATATAACTCTCTCCATCTCCATCAACACATACTCTCCCTCTCTCATACGCATGTGATGGGTGCTGGGTTGTCTACTGCGTACTGCGTACTGTCCTTAATCACTAACTGTAGGCTGTAAGTCGTATGTATGTCGTACATATTTCGTCGTCAGGAATCACATCCCGGTTTTATTAAGAATCGTCCTTTACAGAATATATAATATTTATGTATGTGTAAAAGTGTGAGTGTGTATGCCAATATCAGAAGCGACAACTGTGTGAAGTATGTCAGTTTCATGCAGAAGCCTGAGGTTATAAATCATAATAGCTGAGGCGGAGGTAATCATTCGGAAAGCACAATATTGCGGGAATTCCGGCGAAACGAGATACGTCACTGGTAAGATAATGGAATCACGCTCCGTTGCCAGCACGACCAAGCAGTGTGAAGAACATTCCAGATTGGTTCAGGCAGTTTATAAACGTGAAGAGATGTTTCCAAGTGGTTTGTTGTCGGTGTCTGTTTGTACGTCTGGAAATTATCTCAGGCAGCCTTCGAGACGAACACATGTCGGAGGATACACTTGTATGTGAGACTGACTGTACTTGAGCAGTAATCATATAAACCGTGTTTAAGCTTCAGTTTTTATGTGTTAAGTATCGTGAATGGTTCAGGAAATTACATTTGTTTGATTTATTCACTACGATATACATTATAGCCATACGTTGGTTAAGCTCGGGAAATTCACTAAGAAATATTAACTTCGAAATGTATTGTTTGATTTATCCTATCTGATTATTTTGTAACATTACTTGCATTGTTGAGGTTTACACTGCAACAACTCTTTACTATTAATATATTTATACAAATACGTAAAATAACACTGCGAAATATTCGCGAGCGTGAAATGCAGTCAATTAACCTGATTATTGGGAATCTAGTCAAGAAGAATTTGAACATATACTAGTCACTGTGAAGTATGTTGATTGATGATTAATTTCCTCCATCAGCTGCAGACTGCATTCATGTTTATAATCTCTCAAGATAACAATCGTTAACAATCGCAGTGAATATGAATAAGTGTCATGTTAGGTTCAAACATTTCCATTAGCTGACTGCAGCATTGTTGATCAACAGGCGTTACCACAAAAATAAAATTTATATAAAAAAATATTTAAGAAAAAAAGCCGGAGGTAAATTTTGTAAATAATTTTGATAAAATAAAGCTTAGTCGTACAAGCAGACGCTTAAACGTCACGCAATGGACGACTTGAAGTACACGCCCCCTGACGTCACCGCAGGGGAAATACTGTGGGAAACAAAGCTTGTTTACAAACATGCTGATTTGTTAGTTGGTAAATTGCAGAAAGCAAAAATGTTGCGTATTCATAGATTTCCACGCGAGGGTAAAAAATAGTAGTTTCTACTTCATGGTTAATATACGCAAATACATAAGATTAATGTTTACCTGAAAAAATGGCAAATTCCAAACAAATAATCAATTTTCTTGACGTATATCTCATCCGGGACATTTGACGCCAAACAGCTAAATGAAGGTTATGTTCGGCTGCGGTATCCATGGAGATAGGAATTGTTTCCCACACCTGACTAAAGCTCTGCCTCTTTTCAAGTCGTCCAAAAGGTTTACCGACTCTATCTTTCAGGCCTATAGTCACGCAGTTGAAATGCAGAATCACTATAAGTAGGCTACATTACTTATCTGATGACTTGTTTTAAATGTAAAGGCTTCAACAAACGTACTCGATGTGAAATTCCTGGAGGTATGAACACAACCGGAATGTTCAAAGAAATTTATTTGCTGATATTTGTAATGAAATGTAGATGTTAACAATACATTTTGAACGCACAGTATTATGTGTGCTAGTGGCGCTGTTTCCAGTTTGGTAGCATTACTTGATAAATTTGACGTAAAGTTATTTTCGTCTGAAAGAGTAATATTGAAAATCTATCCCTTTTGAAGTAATTTTTTGTAATTTCTTAGACATTGAGTCCAAGTTTTAACTACACACTTGTAATCTAGGCGTGTAGAGTCATTAAGGCGGCCGCCTGGCTGTCACTCGAACTGCGCGCAGCATGTTCGCAGTTATGTTTTTTATCAGAGACCAGTGAATTTACTCCCAAAGTGCTAATCTACGAAAAGAAAACACACTTCAGACTACTTGTAAATATTATTTTTAAGACACCACGGACATGGGAAGCATTATTTTAAAGTTTTCAAACTTGTCGAAAACTGGCTCTTCAAGACGGTTGTTTCTCAATATATACGTTTCGGATTTGTTAGAAAATGAGGTCAACAACTACAATCGACTTTGTCTTCAGTGACGGGTTCAATAAACTGATAGGGCCACCGGGAACACTGCGTGCGCATTTACAACATTGGCCGTAGAGGCGATATCGCAATACATGTGCCGGCCAGGGTCGCCCTTAGCGCCTCGTAGTTTCCCGCCTCGCTCACACAAACACACCCTTCACCAGGCGACCGCTTGGTACGTTTGTTATTCATGATGTTTTCTCTATCAGGTATTGTCTAAAAACTTACTAACCACGTACTATAAGAAACATGACAAATTGTACTTTAACAAATAATTACCTTACAAACTGGTATGCTCAAAAATACTTGTAGCACTGCAAACAATGTAACAGTATAATATAAATTAATTGTAATTGAAAAAAATCCTTTGTATGTAAATTGTTTGTAAATATGAAAACTTGTTAGTAAATACACGTAATTTGTTAGTAAATATATGTCATGTTCCTAAAAAAAATACAAAGATGTTGGTGCATTTTTATTTTTCCAAAAATGTTTGTAAATATTATAATTATTAATTTTAGAGACTTTAAACTTTTGAATGGCTAACCAATTCGGTTTTGTAAAAAAAAAGTTGTACCCTGTTTACAGTTCCAATAGCACACGCAGTACGATGAAAGGCTACACACATGTTAAATGTCTAGCCAATAGAGGCGATGTGTTGCGCCTAGCCTGTGCTACTGTCGACCTTCCGTTCCTCTGTTCCATCCACTAGACGAGTAAATTAGTATGTCTTAATAGAGTGGATAAATACATTTTTTAAAATAAAAAAGTATTTTGATGGTGAAGACGTAAAACCTCGTATGTCACAATTTGAAAGAGCTCCGATGACGGATAAACTGGAGATGAAATCTTACTGGCGTGGAAGGAATTTTACAGCCCTTTAGTTTGCATCAATACAATAAAATGTGCTTCGGGAAAAAACTAATTTATTGGACATTCTTGTTATTGCCGAGGAACAATGTGTAAAAATGTAAATACTGCCAAAAATTGACATACGAGGTTTTGCATCTGCACCATCGATTTAACTCTTGGGGTCAGGTAACTTTAGCAATAGTATGACAAATTGGTGAATTGTTTTCTCACGTACGTGGAATGTGTAAGTCTATAACTATTTTCCAACTCTTTGATACAGTTTATTAACTTTATGTCCATTGTGTACCCGCAGATGATAAATTGTTTGTTATACATGTACTTATGTGTTGAAACAACATATGATATGCGGCCTGATGTGATTCAAAAATATTCTAAATATTCTGGACAACTAGTTTACCAAGGAGTAAGTAGTAAAACATGTAAATATTTTTTTTTCTTTTTATAGGCGAAGCTCTGTTACACATCGAAAGACAGTGGATGGAAGTTTTGGTGCTGTTGTATTGCCTTTCTGAGACTACCATGTCCAGGTTGATTCCTGGGTAGACAAGGATATGCTTGTTGTGTTCGATTTTAATGTAAAATTATGGTATTAATTAAAGGTGCTAGCCGTCACTTATTTCAGTTTTCTTACAAGCAAACTGAGACGTTGATAAGCTTATTGATTTAAACTCTGAAACTATTTAGAGCATCACTCTTCTCGAATTCAATCGAGGATTCGAAAGCAATTTGTACTTGGTAGTATACGCGTTATATATACTAGTAGGTTACTGTACATAAAAATTCCACCTAATCGCAACACCTAAGACAGTCTTAAGTTATGTAAACTTAAATTATCGCGTGTGGCTTTCGTACTTCGGATAATGTTGTGCCTTACTTGCTTTACTTAAAGACTTATTTACAGAAGTAACATTTCATAATTAAACAGGCTATCATCATATTGATTAATTAGTTAATTCAAACATATGATGGAAACTAATGACATATTTGACGATTATTATTTATAACCACTTAGGAAAAAGCGAGATTAAACGTGTATTTTAAATCTACTTCCATATTTTCTGCCCAAAATTCGGAATTAAGTTCATGAAATGAGGTTCGTATTTTTACCATACCGCACGCATGGCAGATATCATAAATGATGCTCTCTTAGTTGCTTCTAAGAAATATATTATGTAATGATGATGTATACCTGCGCGCATTTTCTATAATTAAAATGATAATGTATTCAAGGAACTACTTCAATCTGAAGTACACCTGCTTCAAAGTACTTCCCCATTTTCGTTTTTAACCAAATTACTTCAGACTCAAGACTTCACTTTGCAAAAGTTAAGTAATTAGATTTTAATGAAAAATAAAGCTAGAGTAGTTTAATTAAAGGGTGGAGATTTTATCTAGAACATGTAACTCGTACAATATTTTCAAACTTTTTCCGTAGTGGAAGCTGTAAGTAATTAAAAATGTTATACTTCGTTATCGTCTCCAACCCCAATACGATATCAATTAAAAATAAACGAGTTTCTAGAAAAACACATACATATTTTATAAGAAACTTAGTGCCGGGATTGATCTTCAAATCTAAATTTTTTGTTATGTTTTATAGACGTGATAGTATTCCAAAAATTTAATTCTTATTTTGAAAATAATATTTACATGAACAATATGTTGCTATGTCCATTGCACTCATCATATTGTCCTCTTGAACTTTTTAAATTCAAAATTAACTGAAAGATATAAAAAATTGACGGTGTCAGAATCGGACATGTAAAACTTCTCATCTACGTTATGTATTACAGTTTGCGTGTTAACAAAATTTGTAAGTCATTGTTTCAACGTGTTTGTAACATCTTACATTAAATTCTGTGGAAGGGTATTACAAAAATCCACGTTTCGATACAGTATCATGAGAGTGATTGACTGGAACAAAGTACTATTTTAATTAAAAAAAAAATCTACTTACTACCATAGTTTTCTGAATAATACTTTGATATAGGCCATGGCCGCTTCCCTTCATGATACTGATTGTCTGAACAAATGTCCGTTTCTAATGACCCCGATGTTGAAGAGACGATAAAAACATTTCTCTCCAATTTATACATTATTTTATATTTGTACAATATAATGTTGGCTTCGAAGACTATAATATTGTGACGACTTTTTCACCGGATGAAATTTTTTTTAACTGTAATTGTTTTACGTGAAACTAGTTAATTCATACTAATATTAGCGGTTATGGGCAATTATAAGAAATGTAGACCTGTAAAATCAGACACCATAATATTTTTGCATAGGTATAGCAAAATATAAATGCACAAATATGTTTTCTTCGTATATTTTTATATTATTGCCCCTGGTAGTAAATCGAATAGTTGTGTTGTAGTACTTGAAAACCTTATTCATTATATATATATATATATATATATATATATATATATATATATATATGAAAACATTGTTGTTTTCAATTTTAAGGTTATATCTTTATTATGAGTTAGCGTAGGTAATGATTTATAAACTTACAAGAATATTTTAGTCGCTGAAACGATATAAGATATAAACACGATTTATACTGTGTAGCTTACTGTAATATATTGTGTTATGATAAGGAAATGTAACAAAATCATTCAAAGTTTATCAACGATTGCAGACGAAGCAAGTAACTCATTTCAATGCAATTTGTTTCATGTCATTCCTGTTGCATTAAGAAACTAATTAGATAAAATACAATTCAAATATGAGGAAATTTCTATTCTGAATTTACTAGACATATTTTATATTGGAATTATTCACAATAAGGGACAAATAAAGTTTGAAGCTAATTGGTTTCTTTGTGGTGTAGCTGTATTTAAAAAAGAAACAAAATGGAGAGAGATAGAAATATCCACGTGAGTATCCGGAAGCCCTGGTTACCGCTACGTATGTGATTTTATGTTTGTTATGCACATATTGTATGTAAGTATATTTCTGAATTTTTGTGGAGGTAAAATGGAGTAGCAAGAATTAAGACAGTGTTTCCTATGGCTTATGTTTCGTGTCTTGTCAGTTTCGCTTTGATTAGTTGTGAATGAATGTGTTGTAACACGAGAGACAACTTTGAAGGCTGTCACTGTCACGTGCATGGAACACTTTGCTACATTGTAATGACTACATGTTGTGAACAGACAATATACGTCCAAGCCACGCGGTGGTCCGGCCTCGTCTCCATTGTCTCGGCAACGACAACAAAACACACGATTAAATTACGCGTCGCTCGCGAATATAACGTGCGCACACTGAGCTCGACATAACCTACAATTGCCGCGAGTCGAACGACATACGTGTTCGTCAATGTGTCTGGGATCCATAACACCGAACACAGCTAAATACTCTCGGGCTTGGCTTGAAGTCCTCTACATTCAGAGGCGGTCTTGTCACAAACATGTGAGGAATACTCGTATCGAGCTTCGTCTGGCAGTTGTCAATACACAAGACATACATGTAGTACAATACTGCTTGTTGTGATTAGAGTTTTCCAACTATGCTGAGCTGTATTCATGTTCCTTGCTTGCACAGTAAAAAAATTGCACTTTTATCAGAAAAGCTTGTAAACTAATTTCGCAATATTTATCAGTTAAGCCACTACAGCCAGAATGTTGCAGTTCATTGCAGCGTTCTAAATTTTATAAATATCTGTGGGAAATACTGGGATATATTTATATGGGTAGATTGTATTATGTGAAGCGCAATAAACTTCGACAGCTTGCGACATATTAATATATTTTTTGTAATTTTACAAAAAAAATTGGAACTGGTTGCCAAAAAATGTTTGTGTCACTTAAAGTAATTGTGGTAAAGTATACGAGAGTTCATTTTAAAATGTACAAGTACTGTTGTACAAAAAATGTTAGAAATTATGCAGTTGCATATTTCCAAGTTTTTTTCTGTTAAGTTTACAGTAATTTTTGTAAACTTACAAATATATTTAAAGTAATTTGTGTCGTATTTGTGTGATACCAATATCTCAATACTGAAGAATATTGCGTCAGTCGTGATGTTCGGTAGACCAAAATTCGAATATTTCAACAAATCAACGTTGTTATATTCTGACTGACACAAAGAATAGGCTTTACTTCCTTTGTTCTTCTAGAAAATGTACGGATTGCTTGTACAGTGGGGCACTGTAGCTGAGTGGTCAGATCATTCGCCTTCCACCATGGCGACCCAGGTTCGATTTCTCGGATTTTCGCATGTTGGAAATCGTGCCGGATGATGCCGCTGGTCGGCGGGTTTTCTCGGTGATCTCCCGTTTCCCCCTCCGTCATTCCCTGGTGCTGCTCCATTCTCACGTCATGTCACCCCTCACAAGCGCTGGAGACCTCGATGTTAAGGCGGCCAACTACCCCCCCCCCCCCCCACTTCAAATGCGCTGCAGTGTGTTCGTTAACAGGTTTTTTCTTCGAAAATATTCCACATTTGTCAATTGTGCCAACGTAGGAAAAAAAACTTCAGATAAAGTCGGAACCTCATTGTCAAGACGTCACGCTCATTAAAAACACTGTTTCTACGCCCTCCAACATGGCTAAAACGGCCTTTCCAGACTTCCATACTTCAAAATGTACTAATAGGATGTATGTGAAACTCAGATTGCGACCTGCACTGAACTTAGCTGCAGACTTTCCACCAATAAAATTATATGGTCACAGCTTAGTGTTCCATAGTAAAAACCGTTCGGCGGGAAGCTTGCACGCTAGTTCAGCGCTTGGCTCGTTGAGGCGACGCGGCATTTCATGCTTTTGAGCCTCTCACGCTCGGGTAGGCGGCACCCTTAAGGGACGTCCCTACATGTGTATCGGCCGACGGACGTACATTTTGAGCAACACTAGGCGTGTTCTTGTTGGAGAAGGCAAACACAGGTTGGAAGGCGGCTTACTAAAGGGTTTATATACAGATATATATTCACAGAGAACGCATCTAGGTTACTGTAGTAAAATTATTACTTTAATTGAAGTATATGCGTTATATTACAATATGCGCTATATTACAAAATTTTGTTTCAATTCCAATTTTTTTATAATTGTTCTGATATTCTAGCATCAAAACTTCGACTATAGAAACAGCGATAAGGATTTTGCCTTTGCTTCAAAAATGTTGTACTGTTGTAGGTATATATTCTTAGAGAAATTACAATTAAGGCGCCCGTCTACATGTCTCTCAAACTGCGTTGCAGTGTGTTTGAAATACACGTTTTATAAACAAACTGTTCCACGTGTGCTCACGCGGGTTTCGCACGAAAAGAAATAACATTTCAGGCCAGGACGGAATACAACTTTGAACACATCACGTGTGCTGCAAACTACATTTTTAAGCCCTTCAACACGGCCGAAAACGGCATTTTCAGACTGCCGTGCCTCACAATATTGTGGACGAATGTCTGCGAAACTAGTATAGAGCCCTGCGTTGGACTTTCCTTAAAACTTTCCACCAATAAAAAGATGGGGTCACCACTGAAAGTGTCAGTCAGGCGAGTGTT
>PNEQ01033808.1:49722-67713 GCA_003012365.1 Medauroidea extradentata | reverse complement strand
TGTTTCAGTGTCTTGCGCTAGAGGTGATACCGCGTCACAGGAGCTGGTCAACATCGCCCTTCGTGCCGTGCCTCACTCACACAAACACACGGCCAGTAGGCGGGCGTCTTAACTTATCACCCTGAAATGTTGCTAATTTCTTAACTAGGGACGGTCTTAAAACGCTGACCAATATCTCTCATTCACTCTCTTGTACAGAGCGTCAAGTAGCGTATTAAAGATAGCAATACTAGCAGCTCCTTTCAAGAGCAGAATTACAGGAATGGTACGAGTACAGAAGCGAAGCAAGCACATACGAGGCACGACCACACATGGCCTACAGCAGGCAGCAGCCAATCTGACACGAGGTTCAGTGCCTAGATACTCTCGCAACCAATAAACGACCAAGACCGCCTATGCCAAGCACATCATCGCCACGCCACTTTGCCTCTGGAGTGTCGCTAACATTGGTCTAGGATTGTTGAATATTGAAGCAGTGCAAACTACACAGATGTTGGATTTTGATACTCCTCAAAGTTTCATGTCGAATGTTTCTTTTGTCATGTGGCAGTTAAAAAAACCGAATGCAAACACAGAGTAAATTTATCTCGTAGGCGTATCATTCCTTCGGAAGGTAAGGAATTAATACCTGATACGGAGACAAATTTCAGCGATTAATTATGGCCATACTTCTAGCAGACATTGTTTTCAGCTGTTTTATTTAATTGCTAAATCTGATAATTATATATTTCGATATTTGAAGGATAATTTAGTTATATTTTTTGTTATTTTTTGTGATTGATATGTTATGTTTTGATAATTTGTTACACGGAATGTAAACGACACCGCCAAAGAAAATCAATGAATTTCGAGACTTGCTTCTCCAACACAAAGCCGCCTTAAGGCCAGTGTATACGAAAAGAACAGTAACAATGTTGGTTACAAAATTATTACGTAATAGTTATAAGCTATAGTACACTATTTATTGCAATGTTGATAGCAAATGTGCTACAAACACTGTGGCACATACCTGTCTAATATCGAAGTAAAAAATGATGAATGGACGTTAATAACAATGTTGATAAAAGGTTGACCGCATCGCTGATGACATAGCTATAAACATTTTTTGTCAACATTGTTTGGCTTAGACTGTCCTTGAATGAGTCTTAAAAATAATGTTAACAACAGTGTTGGTGACAAAATTATTAACGTGTTTCGAAAATTCATAAATGTGTTCTTCCCATAAAATTTTAATAGCAAATGTTAACTTTTTTTGTAAATATTAACAAAGTAATGACAGAATGTTGTCAACAATGTTGTGAACAGTATGGTACTAACGATTTACAAACGATTTTATTTTTGTTAGTAACTGATGAAAACGCGTGCGAAGCTTAAAGATGTGGTCAACCAAGACGATTTACTGTTTACTATTTCTACGTTTGTGTGGTTTGTTTTGTAGACATATACTGTGACTATTTGTATTGAAGTGGAAATATTTTTAGTTTTGATTGTTTTTGTGTAAGGAAATTTTAAAGTGGAAATTTGCATAAAACGGTTTTAAGCTAGGAGGGAAAACCAAATGACTTGTCTAAATGAAATATTTCATACTAAAGAACACTGCCACACGTTACACCCTGACGTGTATAAACCAAAATTGATTGGTTTTACATTTTAAAAATACTGAATTAAAAATAGACTATTATAAATTTTTTAAATGTTTTTAAAAATACAAAAATCATACTGGTATTTATACCCGTCTTGACTTTGCTGGTCAATGTGAATTATGTTACGTTAAGTCAGTTTGTTTTCCATTCTTGCTTAACACCGTTTAATGCAAACTCGAGCTTTTAAATGCCGTTTTACAAAAATCATGAACACTAAAAAAATTGTAATTACAACAAGTTAGTCACTATGTATATCTGCATATCAAACCTGATCTCGTTCAATTATATATATATATTACTAAAACTATAAACATCGTTGTTGAACAGCCCCATGAAGAAGCACTTGTTGGAATGAAGGCTCGGTATGCAGAGTTATAAAACATTACACGCTGTGTCAGGTAATATTCTCTGTTGTACTTGAAGAGACAAGGTGCACTAACAGTATGACACTCTGGCTGTACAACACAGCGAGCTCTTGTGGCGACATGAAACACCACAACACAGATGTGGTTTTGCGGCTACAGCCCGCACTATCATGCCTCCGCCCCTTTTTAATTAAAATCGTATTAATTATTTCACCAGCGATTTATTTTTACGATTGCCCTCTCGAAATGCATTGCTTTCGCCCGTATTGATTACGCGCCGAAGCAGATTTTGTCAATTAATTTTGAGGTTGGTCATACAGAAAAATTGCGTGGATTTTATTCATCTGGGGAGCGTGGCGGTTTATGGTCAGACCGCTAGCCCGTGACCACAGCGACCCGGGTTCGAGTAATGCCATTAGTATCAAATAAAATATCCTTAATTTTTTATTTAACTAATATATAATACTTCACAATTACCATCTACAAGGTAGAATAACTGAAAACGAAATATTAACGTAAGGAAATAGTAACTGAATTAAAAGTTGTGGATAGAGACCTGAAATTTTCGCGCTTTCTTTCAGGCGCAAGCTGGAATTCCCGCAGCTATAGGTCTGTATCACGTTCATAATTGACCGTTAACTTACTCGACACTTCCTGGAAGTAGCTGAGCCAGTAATAAAACTGTAACTGAATACTGGCCCATATCACTGTCAGCGAGCAGCTAATAAACAGCTGCTGTCTGCACGATTTCACAAATATTTTTTGAGACTAGCTTACAGCTCAGTGAAGCCGTGAATTTTTACTGTCTCTAGTTGTGGAACATTCAGAATATGATAGACTAGCTGAAGAAATAGCAATACGGAATAAAGCTAGAATACAACTTATAATTGCGTTACCTAAGGTTATGTTTTTCCTTGCTGACTGAGACTAATGACAAGTGGGAGCTGCTTCTAGTAACTGTCTAGTTGTACTGTAGTGTCTGTATTGTAAGCTACACTCACTACTGACAACACTGATGTACTGAAGGTCAAGACTAGTAGTTGTGTAACTACTCCGGGAATGTTTACATCTGCTGAGTGTATAGATAATATGTTTGTTTACAGATACTGTGAACAAAACAAGGTTGCTGCAGCAGCTGTACCAGCACCTTAGTATATATAAGAATACGTGGAGAGCAAATACTTCTATTACACCACGATTGTGCACTCTCTATTTCTCTTACTCTTTCTTTCTCTCTCTCTTACTCTTTTTCTCTCTCATACTCTTACTCTCTCTCCCTTACTCTCTCTTACTCTTTCTCTCTCTCATTATCTCTCATTCTTACTCTCTCTTTCTCCATCTTTCTCTCTCTCGTCCTCTTAGTCTCTCTCTTTTTCTCTTATTCTCTTTCTCTCTATTTCTCTCCCTCTTTCTTTATCTCTCTCTTTCTCTGATTCTCTCTTTATCTCTATCTTTCTCTGAATCTCTCTTTCCCTCTATTTCTTTCTCTTTACGGGCAGCTGATTTTCACGAAAATTATTTTGCACCACTTTATTTCAATGCCTGGCGTGCAGACAGACTTGCAGCTCTGTTCCAAGGTCAATGGATGAATTGATTTAACTATCAGCGTCTTTATGTTCTACCCGCTTATCACTGTCACGACAAACTTATTCAGATTGGAGCATTCAAATGAGAGGAATCATGCTGAACGATGCCTCTAGTCGGCGGGTTTTCTTGCAGATCTTACGTTTCCCCCGCCCATTCAATCCAGTGCTGCTCCATACTCACTTGTGACCACTCACCAGCGATAATGATCTAGATGTTGAGTCCTGACAAAAATCTCTTCACTCACTCGGAGCAAAGACACGTTGTCAATAACCATGAAGCCAAGCTGCAGATGTGCACGCAAGACATTGAAACAAAGTGGTGTAAACATATTTTCGCTAAAATCAGGTGTCAATATCTGTCACTCATTCGGACGAAGCACTCTTCTCTTTGCAAGCAGTTGAAACAAACATAACATATGCATAAATATTGTTAATACGCGTCATCAACATATTACATGTAGATGGTGCTTGGATACTTTCGCGATGTATTAAGGGAGGTGAATGCTAATGCAAATGGCACAATTAAAGTATTATAAGTTACATCCCAGTTCTACTCGTTAGGGAAATATTCCTTATTTAAATTTAAGCTATCAGAACATATTTTCGCATGATGTCGATGACGGGATTGAATAAAACCACAATTATTTTAGGCATTGCTTAGTTTATTGGTACATAAACTTCACATATAGACAGCACTATGCATACCGCGCAGTACAAATACTACCGCATCACACTGTTGGGCGCTGTTTCTCTCCTATGTTTTAATATCTCGATTTAACTCAAGTATTTACAAATACAGCGTTTATGAAACGCCGTTTTCGCCATCTTGCGGAAATACGAATTTGGAAACTCTGATTTCTAGGATAGATATATATTACTATATTAGCGTGGATATAAGTAGCTGGTCGTAATTCTCACCATTTACCGCAATGATTCACCTGTCCGAGTGTTTGGAATGAGTTTCCGAACGTTTTGTATTTGTGACAAATACACAGTATGTCGGGTCATTCGCATACGTGACCTATACCATGTTAACAAAACAAAGCAGTAAATACTCTTTGGTAAAAAGTAGTCCGGTGATTAGTTGACGAGATAGACCCAATATACCAGTGAGCGGGAATGTAGATTAGGTTCCTAGCACTACCGTGCTATTTTCTTGTACACAAAGGTATCACAACTATTTGTTAAAGGATAATGTTAGTTTTCATATCAAACTTACTTGACACAATCGGTACACGCGAATTAACTGATATTGTGTATTTATGGTTAACTCAAATTAATAATTTTTTTCTAATTGGCTTCGGTTTCAAGTGGCGACTAGTTCTTTATAGACAAAATAATTCGTTACCTAATTCTGTTAATTTGTGTGATAAAGCACTTGTTGCGGCCGAAATCCTTGCACTAGCAATAAATAACCGTTTATTTGAATAATTATTTATGTAGCAATACTGAAATATTGAATATATTTGATGCGTGTCTTCTTCATTAACCTTAAACGATAGTTGTAATCAAGTTGGCGTGTATGCCAGAGAAAACAAGTGAGATAATATTTTTACTAGAGTTGGAAGAAACATGTGTTCGTGCGCGAAGACCAGATAAGCTAATAGTAATAATAATTATAGTAATAATATTGATAGTAATAATAATAATAAGTGAGAATTGAGAGTGTAGCCGTAAGAATCTAGAAACTCATGAATGTCAGGCCCGTAGTGAAAGAATGAGTAAGTTTTGTAAAGATATGAAGAACAAGAAGACCAAATATACCAATGCTAACTGATGGTTCTACGCGCTCCTTAAGTGGCTAAAGACATGTACTAATATTAATAAATTAAAAACGTTGCTGTACTGCCAGCCATCCATGGCTTATCCAACGTAATTAACTGATTACTAAGATAATATCTAATAGGAACAACGCAGAATTTATTTCTGAAAAAAAAATAATAAATAAAATTGTACGGCATTAGTCAAACAACCCAATATCTGCAAGGTTAACACGTTTCTGTGGTTTGGTTTATGTAAGTCAGCACTTGTACAAAATAAAATATCAATAATCATACAATACATCCACGATTACAAACAAAATAACAATAGACCAAAACTGTCAGATAATTCATCGACTTCAAAACATTGTGTAGAGTTCAGTGAATTCAAATCTGTAACCAACATCCACAACTACAGGAGAAGTATGAAAAGTTATTGAATTATTCAAACATCCTGGCAGTATAAACAGACATGTCTGAATACAAGCTGAGGAAAACCTTCACTTTTTTTTTAGGAAGCTTGCAAAAAGGCGCGCAGACTCCTAAACATGATTGGCAGCCATAACAGCCAATGAGAAGAAGTTGAAAGTGCTACGTCTGCGGGTTAAATATCACATATTTAATGCGGAGTGTATATATAGCGAATACCGTTGTAAATATTTGCCTTGAAAGTGACAGGGATATATCAAGTGAGTAGCGTGTAATGCTTCACAAGGTTGTGGCGAGAGTGACATTCTTTCACGCTAACGTGTTTATTTACTAACCCAGTTACTCTAACCTTGCCTGGGGCAACAAGTGAAGATCCCTCCACCAGCCTCAGCTCCGGTTAATTTTATCTCTGGCCGTGACCTTGCAACGTGCGAAGATGGCACGTGGCGACCTTGCGACGTGTCGTGGTCCAGATAACTTCTAAAAAATATCTCCAATAACTTTTTTTATAGAATCTCCGACCTTATAACAAGAATTATATTTTAGTTTGTCGGGTGTTGAAGGAGGCCACTGGAATTCCCTAGACAGGCTGTGTGTGAGAGAGAGACAGGTGCGGTAAGGTTGCCACTAGCCCACGTATGTAATGTACTATCGCCTCTCCGTGCAAGCTACTCATTGTTTTACTACTACAATTTTTCCTATGGTGACCACATTATTTTACTTGTGGCTAGCATAATTCAAAATCTAACGCTTGTTTCTATAGTTGTAGTTTTTTTAAAAATCCAATTGTTATTTTTTCAGATACGTCAGTCTGTAAAACCCATTTTTGGCCATTTAGAGGGGCCCGAAAATGATGCTTCTAATTAACATACCGAATTTTTAAAACTATAGCGACACAGTTTGAAGTGTGTGTTCTATTTCTAGATATACAAATATAACGTGTGTTGAATAGTTTCGTCAAAAAAAGAAAAGTGGTAACTCGCTGCAAGGCATTTGAAGCACAGGTAGGCAGGCCCCTTAAGCCAAGACCTCGCCTGGCGCATGGATGTTGTTGTAGCGTGTTGCGTGTATTATTTTTTACGCGAAACCGACTAACTTATTCATATGAAGTTTATCTACGAAAAGAATCCACACGTTAAACTACGGTCGTATAATTTTAAAAGTTCAGAACACTTGTTACAAACATGACGTTGGGCCTTTCAAATGGCTACAAACGCCTGTATTGACTGCTGTTAACTCCTAAACTACCACCTGAATGCGTAAAGTGCGAAGCGAGATACATGCGTTGGTCTTTACTTTATATCATTTAAAAATAAAATGTTGTGGTCACCGCATAAAGTCCCACAGGAAAAAGACTAGAAGGAAAACCTTGCACGCCAGTTTGGCGCTGCGAATAGAGGCGATATGCTTCTCGTCAAGCGTGGGACTCTAGCTCTTATCACTCCATTGTTTTTGTTCAAATTGTTCAGCAAAGCCATATAGTAAAATAAATTGTGTTACTACTGACATTGTTTAGTAAACAAAATGTTTAACGTGTCGTTTGTTGTATTTTAAAGTCATTCTTTTCTTCTAATAATTTACTAGCTTTACGACACTCGGTCTTATGGCGGACTGAACTTACTGAGTAAACTTATCACTACACGTGTATGTCATGTTTCAATAAGTACTAGAGTAAGCGTAAATTCGTTTTGCTAATTTTCCTCAGTAAGTTCAGTCCGCCATTAGACCGAGTGTTGTGAAGCTAGTAAATTTTCCGGAGAAAAGAATTCCTTAAAAAAAATACAACAAACGACGCCATAAAAATTAAGAATTAAACTGTTTCAGTAGTAACACAATTAATTTTGCTACAAGGCTTTGCTGAATAATTTAAACCAAAATATTCTTAGCGTAAGAACTACTTAATTGCGGTTGATAATTAGAGGCACTGGAAAATCGCGAAAATGTTTAACATAGTCTCCAATAAACTGTATTATATTAACCGTGACACGTGTGAACATTTTTCTGGCAAATAACACGCGTTCTGTTTTAAAACTGTACATTTCTGCAACGTACGTTAGGCTTATCGAAACATTACTGGCTTATTAATGTACTTGGAGCTATTACCCTATTTGACTTAGCCAATAAGAATCCCGCTGTTCTAATATTTGATACCTGTTATTGGTTTGTAGTGAGTGTGGTGAGTGTGAGAGAGTTTGGTCAGCCCATAACATCGAGGTCTTTAGCGCTGGTGAGGGGTGACATGAGGAGGATAGTTGGAGCAGCACCGGAATGAGCAGGCGGGGGAAACGGGAGATCCCCGAAAAAACCCGCCGACCAGCGGCATTGTCCGGCACGATTCCCACATGCGAAAATCCGGGGATCGACCCCGCCGGTAATCGAACCCGAATCGCCTTGGTGGAAGGCGAGAGCTCTGACCACTCGGCCACACCGGCCCCATATTGGTTTGTAGTGTCAGACGTATATCACCCAGTCTTACATGCTGCAAGAAACTGCAACGTTTGCGAGACTATGTTGGAACAAAAAATTTTGCGATGTACCATCAACTCTAGTCATAATGTTTGAATAAATGTGGTTTAAAAATAGTACCTTGGGATACTATTTCCGTTGGATATTTGTATAAACCTGTAATGACCAATACGTTTCATGAAAAAAGTTTAAATAATAATTAACGAAACTTCAAAAACCTTTATCACTGGCATCATCACTAGAGTTACCTTACATGAAATACATTTTGTGATTTTAATTCTTTCGCTGTAGGGAAAATCGCGTTTTAAAAATTTTATAAAAATTATAACTATTTTCATTTTAATCAAGGTTAACTTGGCATACATGATTATTAGAGACATGCAAAATTCGCGTTATTTTCTGACAGCTGACTAGACTCAAAGTGACTACAGGCTTGTTCGACGTCTCCCGCTGGCCGATATTGTCGTGACTTGCCACAGAGAATGCTTACACGGTAGAGAGGCCAATCTCTGTGAAGACGTAACACACGTATATGACAACACATAAAAGTTCGTGGCGAATTGAATCAAGAATTATGCTCTATTATGAATAGGAAAGTGAAGTTTAGTCTGCTAGCACATGATAACGCGAATGTTGCATGTCTAGTGATTACACCTTTATTTTGCTTTATATCATCTTAAATGTTGTTTGCAAACTGTCTTACCTTGTGAGGATGAAAGACAGACAGGGGTGAGTTTTATAAGATTGTCGTTACACGGGTATTCCTGCTCAGAGCGAGAGGTATAGCGCTGCACTGTACTGCAATAAGCCATTATGCATCTGTTAATATTTCAAGGTCATGCTGTGTTCTCTCACTCTACGAACATAGGAACGGGCCGGTCTAGTGGTCAGACCGCTCGCCTCCTACGAAGGCGATCCGGGTTCGATCTTCGGCGGTGTCGGTCTCCGGATTTTCGAATGTGGGAATCATTCCTGATAATGTCGGTTGGTTTCCTTGGAGATTTTTCCGGCGATTATCCATTATAGGTCCTTACTCCATGTCAGCAGATGTCTACGGCTGCCCAGTAATGAGTCTGCATTCGAGGTTCTGGCGTACGATGTTATTACTCCGATAACGAGAAATAAAGCGTATCACGTGACTTACTAGTGTTGGCTTTGCGTCTAGTGACGTAACATCCACGTCACTATAGGATCAACTGTCCATTATCCGCCGAGCTCTGCTAGATCTCATAGTTCGCGCTAATCTCCAGTGAACACAGGTCGCTGACGGAAATTCCACCCCTCCTCCCCCACCTCCTCACCTACCGGATAAATATTTTAACCCCCCCCCCCTTTTTCCCTCTTTCTCTGCACAAGCCCACATATACATACACGCTGGGGCAGCCCTTGTTCTTCTGAATTATTCATAAACGGCTAGGACATGCAGTAAGCGAAAGTTCGCGCGGATTTCGTTCCTGGCGCAGGAGAGGGGATGAAACAAAAAAAGGGGGTGGTTGTTGGGAGGAGGTAGGCAAAATAAAACAATAGAACATTTTTATACACACTGCAGTGGAGGTACCAGGGTTGCCCGCATTAAAAAACCCCGAGCCCGCGAGTTTCAATCAGTCAAGTGCTGTCTACTCTCTGAGGAGCAAGATTAAAAATTGCTAGGGCTCTATGAAGAAGGAATTTTCGAACCGAACTGTAACACATTCCAATGAAGCAAAAAAAAAAAAAAATATTTTTCCGTAAGTCAAAATTACGTTAGAAGGTGAATGACATATCCATGCCAAGCATTGCAATATTCCCATAGCCATACATGAAACAGGTAATATAACCTAATTCCGCTACGCAAAAAAATTACCATGCGATGATACGAAACTACGACCTATGGATTACGTTATAGGTGCCTTATCGACGAGTCAAGTTTTACATTTTTGGTTAACAAAGACTATACCGAAGTTTTTCTTGCTATTTATCCCCCCCCCCTTCTTTTTCCCCCACAATTTGTTACCCAGCACGCTTTTCTAAATTATTCAGATTTATTTGTGAGTATATAACATAAGCGAAACTTGGAAGATTTACAAATAAAATAAGCTTGTGCATTACCCGGGACTCGAACCCAGAACAAGTTGCTATGGAAACTGGCGCGTAACTAACGACGCTTACCGAGGTTGTCTTTCTATCGCACGCCGTTCATAGGCACGACACAATATCGAGCATATTCTTTCTCTTCCGACATATATGTGTGTCCTTCGTAAGTGGATCACAGGATGAGGGTTTTTGAAAGCCCTGCATAGTTTAAATTTTTAGTCATTATGTGTCTACTCAAAGTTAGTCAATAAGGTTTATAGGTCTTCATAGTTATTCAAAAATTTTCCGTAAAATTATCTCTGACCAGCAGTAAAAATAAAATAAATATCGTAGAAGGAGGCTACCAGAGAGCCAGGGTATCACACCGTGGATGCAGACTTGTGATTGGTCGCTCGTGGACATCTGCTAGTTCTGGAGGATGACATGACGTGAGGTCTTAATCTACACCGGAGAGGCTCCGGAACGAGCATAGCGGGGAAACGGGAGAACCCCGAGAAAACACGCGGTATCGTCCAAAATACGAAAATCCGGGGCCGACTACGCCGGGATCGAACACAGATCTCAATGAAAGTCAATCAGATACACCGCCTTAGAGGAGATAGAAATAATCATTATTGTCCGGCCACAACATCAGCTCGTTGCTTTGTTCGTCTTCAAACTGCAGTCTCACCGCGCGAGGTGGCGCAATGGTACCATGCTGGACTCACATTCGAGAGGTCCCGTGTTCGATCTTAGGCTCTACCCATTATGATTTCGACTATACATCCCCCCCCCATGGTCGACTGCTCTCCCAGCTCCTGTCATTGTATTAAGTTGTTTTTCATCATCTATAATGACCTCGCTGTCGGCGAGACGTGAAGCCCACTCACCTTTCCCAATTGCAATCTCAATGTTTTTGTTGAGAAACGTACAGAATGCGATCCTCGGTGAAAACTGCACTTACATACAGCCTTGAAGTCGGGACCTATTGAAGGATATACGCGAAGATTGCCGTACTTATCCACTTCCGTCGGACAACTTAACAACGAAAAATAAATGTTACAATTAGATACCGTTGTATCTTAGTGAGACTTTCATCCATAAAAATAAATAAAATTCAAGAAAAAATATTTAATTTAACAGTAATATAAGATTGTTGTATTTAAATTAGACAATGTGTGTAGCTACATTTGGCAGTTCGCTGCCAACTGTAAAAGGATTAAAGATGCAAGTGTTCCTTTGTGTATGTTCAAATAAGTTTTGTTCGAAGGAATCAATGACATATTTATTATTTATTGATTATTATGTTAAATTAATAACGTAGATTTATAAAAAAACACGAGAAATAACAAGTATGTGGTATTATGTGTTTGCAGAATAATTATAAATACGAAATTACAGTGCCTACACAGTCAAAACCTATTAAAATTAACACGCATCTTCGTTTCAGACATTCCCTTAAGTATGGGATGTATGTCGATGGAGGAGAGCGAGGTTTAATGTATCAATTTCTCATTTTATATCATAGATTTATTTACATACCATATATCAAGTAAAATTATGACAATTAAACGTTTTACATTTAAAATTAACTCTTGTCTTACTTAAAAAAACTGTTTACATACTGTTTTCAGTCAAGGTAATCTCAGAGTAACGTTCAAATGTCTCTGTAATCATCTCGTCGGAACTATTTACATGCTCTTAACTTTATTGACACAAAATAAATAGTGTCGATCACACCGCACTAACCCCGTTCCATTGTTGAATTGTTGTGCCTTATTTGTTGAAGCCGCCAACTTATAAGCGCTTCCCCTAATGTTTTCCTCAACGATGCAAAGCTGCTTCTTAAATATTTGTTTACATGCGTGGTAAGCTGCTTTTCCTCATCTTCCCATAACAATGGATGTTGTTCCAGATTCTCTTTCATGAAACACTCTGTGGTTTATCTACTGTGCAGAGTTTTCTCAGGGATGTTTTTTCTCACGCAGTTTTCCTTACTGCTTTCTTTTTATCAGGTACTGTACTGATAATATAATTTTTTGTTTGTGACCATTCCGCCTGACAGTTTTGAAGAAATATCTAAGAAAATGACAAAATCGTGAGTTGAGTCCTTTACATACTGAAGCCCCGTATATTTGTTTTTTGACTCAGGCTAGCGAGTGTAGCAACAAATATCAAATATCGTAAAATGACAACATGGGAAAGTACAGTCTTTTTGAATTGTTACAGCTGGAGACATTTTTATCAACGCCGTGAACTGGAAACACTAGCAAAATTTGCATTCTCATATCTCTATTTTCTATGGTGTTTATACATTTACGGACTAAATTTCTTTTAGGCTAATAGTATTACAATACGTTTATAAATATTTTAAATTTTAACTCATCAAAATTATACTTAAAAAGCATGACTACATTCTAAAGTCATGATTACATTTAAATTTATAAATAACAAATTATAAAAATTAAACTACCCATAGAGCAATATGCTACTGTAGGAGGAACAGTGCTCATACCTGCGTGAACTGTAATTAAATAACACGTCTTCTGTTTTTCTTCTGACTTTCCTATATTGTCCTGGTACAATTTTTGCAAATATTGTATAAGGACAATATAGGAAACTTACGAGAAAATCACGAGACGTGTTATTTAATTACAGTTCACGCCGATATGAGCGCTGTTTCTTCCGCAGTTTTATATTTTGTTTTTTTATAAATTGAAATGCAATCGTGGTTTTAAAATGTGTGACTTGCTCTTTTAGTTTATTATTTTGTTGAGTTAAAATTTGAAATTTCTGTTAACAAATTCTTGTACTATTAGCCAGAGAGAAATTCAGTCCGTAAATGTATAACCGCCATAGAAAACAAGAGACAGAGAAATGTGAATATTGCTAGTGTTTCCTGTTCTCGCAGTTGGTACCACGTCTCGCGCTTTAACAATGCTATAAAGCTGTACTTTCCCATATTGTCCTTGCACGATATTAGCAGGTAATGGGCGTATGTACGAGGCATAAATATACACAGGACAGTGGGTTATAACATGCTTGTCGTTAAACTAGCGAAATATTCCTTCCGCTAGGAATATCCATACTAAGTGAGAAATTATGTTATGCTATGTAAAATAATATTTCTTTGTTTTTAAATAGACATCATACTTCCAGCCTTTTTGACATTAACAGTTGAGTCCCCTGTGTTCTGTAGATAGAGACTGACATTTATACACTGGAACATCCCGCATGTTGGCATGCTGGATATAAATAAACAATAAATAAGAACTTGTGTACTCAAGATGGCGTCATATAGCTTGGTTGTCTCGTAGTGTTAGTTTTGTTCAAGTGGGTTGTTCAAGCTCAAATATAAACATGTACATGAGAATTTTCACTTTCTAAAACTTATTATTCGTTAATACTATTATTATTATTATGTTACGTCTAGGCCTAGTCTTAAGAAATTCACTTTGAAGATGTTGACCTTCTTTATACTCAAATAGCCGGCATTTTATTGTCTTTATTCACATTAATATTAATTCACATATTTATACTTACACACATAAACATCCCGGAAACATAACTTCACACTTCAAAATACCCTATGTAATGGTAAACTTAATATTTATTTGTTAATATTCCGCCTATATTTTTGTAACCAGGAAATCCATTAACAGAGATGTCCGTTCACAGCAGGGACAAATTACTGTAAAAAAAAAACTTACTAGAAACTTGATACTAGATTTGTTTCAGACGCTGAAGTTTACATACATTAATCCTAATATGTTTTTCCCGTGTTTTTAGGCATATTTGTGGGATTCGTTCATTATTCAATGCAGCATTTTAATGTCGTCTTGTTTTACAGTGCAAAAACTGTTTTCGTATTCTCCCAACTCTTGGTTCATTTATAATTTAGTGATTTACTAAAGCCTTATAGATAATTTCGTTACATTAATTTTAGATGTTTCTGATCCTATTTTGTTGGTTTTTTGTTTCATAAATTTTGCAACAGTTACAAGAGACTGCAGATAATCTGCCTTATTTTATGGATTCAGAATATATTTTTTTATGTCGCTGATGTGTTTTTTCCGTTGATTAATATCTGCAGTGTGCGCAGAGGCATCAAGGATCATGCGGAGATAAAACATGGAACATTCTACATCCCGGCTCTGGGCACATCAAATATATTCAGAGTGCTGATGTCAGTATAGAAGGGGCGGGGGTGTATGGCACAGGAGAGGGGGAGGGAGGGAGAATGAACACGCACGTTTATTTATGTAATGGAAACAAAAATGACCAGGATTGTGTTGTCAGGGCGCAGGTGCGGCAGGGCTGGCAACCTTGTTGGCAGAAACTTCTCTTCTCAGCTCGCCGTTGAGCTACCGTACTTGTGATTTATCTTCTCGGGTCAGCGTGTCGCCGACTCTGAGGCGCGGCGATAAAAACTACTATAAACGTCACATCGTGGAGAAAGAAGGTGTAGGTGCGAGGTTCCAGTAGAGGGTGGGGCAACAGGGAGGGGTGCAGATGAAATGCCTCCTCTGCTCTTGGCGAGGTGGAAGTTTCTTTTCGAATTACTGCGGGTTGCTTCCCTTTTTAGGGAATTGGTTCCCGAGGGCGTCTTCAGCGTGGACACCCTCTCACGGAAACGCAGCAACGAACGACATCTTTGAAGATAAAAAGCGCCGATAGCGTTTGTGCCACCCCAGAGGTTCATGGGAAGTTTTAACGGTTCGTTGCTTTTCAAACTTCGTATATCGAACACTTTACACTCCCCTCCGCTTGCACTTCAAGCAGATGTTCTGGTATGATTCCACACTACACTCTTAATAACTAATTACTTCCTACGCGGAGAGAAATATTTAGTTGAGCAAGCAAAATATACCTGATGCAACCAAACAAATTTTATTTGTAGGCTTGTGTTTCTGTTGCTGAAATAAGATTAATTCGTTCATACTGACTTGCCCAGTACTGAAATATTTTGCCTCTGCATAGTTTAATAAATATCTAGCTAAGCATAGATTTTGTAATGAACCATTAATAAACGTAGTCATCGGCTAGGACCTATCGTATTGAATATCGCACTGTTAACGGCCACAGTATATATATTGCTAGTAAACTGCATAACATTTACGCTTATGTGTGTCATCAAATGTTAAGTCTTTATTTTTCGTTTTTCTTTTCGCGACTTTGTTTTATCAGTGTTCTTTGTACTTGAAAGGAGCCGCAGTAAAATAAACATACGTATAAATATATACTCCGTTTTATATAAGTCTGGTAAAATTTAACAGATACTTATTGGGAAAAAATTTAATATTTTGATATTTACGGCACAGTGCAAGACTAACTTTACGGTATAAATAGTGAAAATGAGCATTTCTGGCTGAGTTTAGTACTAAAATGCTTTGCATTGTGCCACAAATCACAAACTATAAAAAATTGCTGTCCATAAGTAGCTGTAACTGTACCTAATTCATGTGGGCCAGAGTATACATGAACTAATATGCTAATTGTAAAAATGGCCAAACTTATATCTGGAGGTGTGATTGCATACTACGGCATGCAGAAACGTGAAGGTTTGACTAACCAACAAAATGCACGTTTGTGGTTTCCCAAGCAAATTATTATAATTGTGTCAACAAAATATATTTCAGCGGTACGGTCTTCCTCAAATAAAATATACATTTTGTTGGATAAACAAAATTAGGTATATTGCGTTTCGTATTTTGTTCTGGTAACAAATTGTTTCATAGATAAAAAAACATTTATCTCGCCATATTTAAGCAAATACCTGATTAAAAATTTGTTTCAATGTAAGTAATGCGATTAAGAGAAGTTTTCGCCTGATGCATGAACGGTGCTGTACTTTAATCCGCTTTTTTATGAAAAAAAAAAAACATGCGTGAAACTGTGTTTATGTTTCTTTAATTGTAAAAGTCCATTAAAAAGTGTTTTTGGCCGCGCCCCAAAATGGCAAAGACCCCCTCCCCCAATTTTTCGCGGTATTTTAGCTGAAAAAATAGTAACCTCATTCATAAAACACAAACACAGATGTATTCGTTTGACTTAAAGCTTATTTTTTACAAAGATTAACTGTAAAGGTTTCCAGTTAACGTGCCTCAGAAAATAATTATTTGGCATTTATAAAATTAGTATGATTACACACACAAGAGTATATTCATTGGTTTCTGTTTTATGGGTGTGGTTTCATATGGACCTTACATAGCGAGACACTTCCTAATTAACTAAAACAGCCTTAACAAAGAGGAGTGTAACAAAGCAAATTAGCCTAATTTGTTCTCACGCTCTGCTTCCAGAGCTTACAGATATGAAGATATGATAATGTGACCTGAAACTCTCTAACTTAAGAGGGAGTGTTTAACAGTTCTATTGTATTTTCAGGTTTTGAGCCATAACATTTATTCAAATTGTATTATCAAAATGTTCTCTTCGACAAAGTATAGGATATATTCCTGGTCAACTGCTTGACATAAATAATAATGACATCTTTCATTAATTTATCAAACAGTATCATTGTAATAGAAGTACAGATTAATTTTCAGGAATTCTCTTGCAGTGATTCTGTATGGCAAGGTAATGAAATAATTCATTATTTATGCCAAGCAGTTTACTAAGAATATATTCTATGCTTTGACGAAGAGAAAATTTTGGTATTATAATTTGAATAAACATCATGGCTCAAAAACTGAAAGTACAATAAAATTGAATGGCACTCCCACTTAATACCCCGGCGAATCGACGACTACGGCGAAAAATTAGAACAAGAGAAGTGGAATAAGTTAAAAATACAACTGATTTATTCGCAGTTTGTTTACGCTTAGTTACACTTGGATTCCTGGAACGCTTTTTCTCTTCAATGAGCGACTCTCGCAGCGAGTAAAAATAATGTCTCCGACCTGGGTTTGATTTAGTAGGTCTCAGGACTCACAAGAGCTGTTCCCCGAACTGCCACGTCACGTATATCTGCTGTGGCATAGCTTCGTGATAGAATCACAACAGCGCGACCGACACGACGTGACGGGTGCGATGCGATACTAGATTTCCACACAGTTGTGTACAGAAGTGCTACTGCTGCATGTCAAATACTTGTTCCTCGCCAGTAAATAGTAAATAAGAACCTCTTGTACGACAGGTATTTGAATTTTTTTTGTTTAATTATAATGTACTTTGATCAACCCGCCGGCATTCCCAAAATGTAAAAATAAAGACACATATTACAAGTTACCTTGGAAAGGTTAATTTTTTCCTTGTATATAAAAATCGGTGCTAAAACTACTACAAACTCACCAGTTTCACCAACATTTCAGCACACAAACGCAATTCAATTTTTATTCTTTTTCGCGCCCGCTACGCGAATAAAATAAAATACTTTGTCCGTTTTTCTTTGTCGCGCTTACGTCTCGGCAGCTTTGACGCTGATAGGCTAACAAGTTTTGCTATTCGCATTGCGTCCTTCGCGTCATGTCCTTCGCGTCGCGTCTGTATCGCTGTCGCGTCTGTATCGCTGTCGCGTCTGTATCGCTGTCGCGTCTGTATCGCTGTCGCGTCTGTATCGCTGTCGCGTCTGTATCGCTGTCGCGTCTGTATCGCTGTCGCGTCTGTATCGCTGTCGCGTCTGTATCGCTGTCGCGTCTGTATCGCTGTCGCGTCTGTATCGCTGTCGCGTCTGTATCGCTGTCGCGTC
>PNEQ01033808.1:37430-49622 GCA_003012365.1 Medauroidea extradentata | reverse complement strand
AGGTAACACGCTGAACGAATGATTTGAATGTTTAATCGTCAATAATATTTCAACCACTCATCATAATTGGCAAGTAGATATTTTACTAGTGAACTTGTATATTTATGCAGCATTAGTCAGTAATTCAGTAGTATGCTTTGTTTTCAAGTAAAAAAATTAAAAAAAAAAAAACATTTTTTAGAAAAACAAGGGCGTGAAACCACAAGACCTAATATTAGGAAAACGTACTTTTATTGCTATTAAAATAATATCCAGTGCTATATGTTAACCAAATTTGAAAAATATTTGCGTTTCGATTTGAAAATCATTTTACAATTTGAAAATACTTTCTTTTCGGAATTCGCGTCGTGTACTCAAATTTTGTCGATCTGACGTCACAGAATGACCGACGCTGATTGGCTGACGAGTTATTTTATTCGCACTTCGCGTCGCTTGTGTTGGCCCATTGTGATTCCAGCATCAGGGGGTAGGTTCCCACAATCCCACCCCTACCTCCCCTCCACTAGACTACGCTCTTAGCACCCAGGCTCCGGGGAAGGAGCGAGAGAGCCTTGATGTAGCGGGTAATGGCTGAGCTAATAAAATAGCCCTGCTCTTCATAAAACCCACCCTCCTCCACACCTCAACCCTGGACCAAGTGCCTGCCAGTCGGGAAGGGCCGGGTAAAATGCTATGGCCGCCGAACTATGGCACAGGGCGGTTGCTACCAGGAAGGGATGTGGGTGGGTTGACGATAATTTAAAGTCCCAACATTGTCGGGGGAATAAATAGCGCCTTCTCTCCTCCGCCGTCCATTGCGGACTTTTTCTTTCCCCTCTTCTCTGCAGGCTCTAGAGAGAGGGATAAGACAATGCGACACGTTGGTAGGAGCTCTGCGGATAAGATGCTATCTCCACTGGTCCAGGCGCTGCAGTCCCAGCATCCCTTCTTTACTGTTGAGAGATGCCCTCTCCTGGTGCATGAGCAGTCCAGTGTTGTTATTGTTCACGCCAAACTTGTTCTGGGTAATTCGGGTTAAAGTACTCACTTTTAAAACCCTAGTCACTCTTTTTCTTCCAGTTAACTTACGTAAAGTTTCCTGTCGCTTTTTAATATAAACATAGCGACCTAGATATATGTCGTTCAGGATAAAGTGAGCACTAAAGATTTGACCTCTGAAAAATATCACGAGCCGTTACTGCGTGTAATTCAACATTACCAATAGTCCCCTTACAGCTTGTATGGTTGGCAGCGAATTGCTGAATATAGTTCCGTGTGTTTTGGTATTTGAATATGGCAGTACTGAAATAAAACCAAATAAAATCGGTGTACGTGTTTTATCTAATAAATAAAAATGTTTAATCAAAATACATTGGTTCCTACTATAGGTCATTCGGGATAAAGTGAACACTAAAAATTTAACCTTTGAAAAATATCACTAGCCGTTATTGCATACAATTAAACATTAACTCTAGTTGCTTCACTGCTTGTATGGTTGGCAGCGAAATTACGCAAAACAGTTCCGTGTATTTTCTTATTTAAATACAACAATACCGAAATAAAGCAACCAAAATCGACATTGTTGTATTTTACACCATTATTAAACCCTATTTTAACAAACCGTTTGGATTTATACAGATTGTACGATTTATCTTAGACGCGCAAACATCAAGTGACGTGTCCGGAGAGGCTAGAAATTTTCTGTCGTTAGTCCTCACACGCGGAAAGATATGAATTGGCTGGAGATAGAACTTCAGCAGGGCTTTCTCGAGTGCTCACTTTATCCCGAACCGCCTGTAACAATATAGACATAGATTGTAACGAATTGAAAAGTTAACACTTGAAGACACAGTAATAAAACTTTTTTATTTACTATAGACCAGGTGGTCGCCAAAAGTGCTCGATTTATAGCGAAACAGACTATCTAAATGTTTTAAGGGCGCGGTTCCCCTCAGTTTTCAACGACTTTTTTTATTTGTATATTTGTACCAGATATTTTCTTCTTATTGTATTCATAAATTGTGATTAAATATTCCTCTTAGGAAATTTTTTATCTCTCATAGTTTTTGCATAATGAGTCGTAATCATCAAAATTTGGACTTTACGGTTTTAAGTACGCCACTAAAACCAACTGACATACCAAAGTGGAAACATTCACACTATATAACAATGTTTTAGGCTATGATTTGAAATATAAAAAAAAATTGTATTTCTAAATGTTGTTGATATTTTTTTTATTTTCATTTCAAAATTCAGCATTTTTTATTAAATAGAAAAGTATTTTATTTGTGTTTTTATATATGTCAAATCATTGTCTACGTCATTGTCATACACTGTGAATTTTGTCGGTTTGTTATGTCAGTTGGTTTTAGTGACGTACTTAAAACCGTAAAGTGCAATATTCTACGTTTACGGCTCATTACGCAAATTAGAGATACACAAATTTCCTGAGAGGAATATTTAATCACAATTTATTTTTAAAATAAGAAAAAATATCTGGTACGAATATAAAACTGAAAAAAGTCGTTGAAAACTGAGGAGAACCGCGCCCTTAATATATCAAAATATACTCTTTATCTCTTCGTCTTTTTTAAACAGTGATACTGCCAGAAGCATGTGTGTGACTCCCCACTGCCTAATATAAAAGTAAGTAATATATATTCCTATTCCACGATTCCCTACCAGGGAAATACCAACCTTATTCGTAAAACAAAACAGAAATTCTTTCGTTTGTTTACTCTATGCGTACTTTTCAGGTATATAATTCCAGGCGCAGCTTTTGAAGTTCCACCGAAACAAAAAAAATAAATAAATAACTAGAAAATTGCTACGCATCAGTTTAGTTAAACTACACGTAAAGGTGGTACAGTTCTTAATTTTGATTGCCTCTAGCGAGTAAAATGTTATCAGGCGATGCCATATCTCTTAAAAAAAGTAGTCATTTAACTTGAGAAAACAATTAAATAACCAATTTATCACAATTTTTAAACATGCTGTTATAGAGAGTGTAGAAATAGCTTGTGTATATATATATATATATATATATATATATATATATATATTTTTTTTTTTTTTTTTTTTTTTTGCATTTCACAGTAACACTTCAGTGGATTTTATATAATATAACGTTAATTCAACGCACATGTATTTATTTTGTCTGAATTTCCTTAAAAGATAAGGAAAAAGTAATCTTAAGTCGTAGCTACACATACTGTATTGCTGTTATAATAATGTTGAGTCACTTCGTTAAACTTCGTTTAATCAGAAGGAAGCAATAGCTGCGTCTGATGTCATTTTAGTTCAATTAAAATATTCTTGTAGGAAGCTAGCTATACTTTCCCCACAGTGATAATATTATTATTGATACGTCATAGTCCCAATTTTGCTGTTTTTTTTTTTCATGTTGCAGTAGAATTAACTCATCCACAGATACAAACTAAGTGACAGAAAATACTGAATCCAAATGAAACATAATAAAATAGAATGTCTTTCTGTTAGTAGAAACGTTTTTTGTTTTTAAAAAATAGTTGAACAACTCAATTTTTAAAAATAATAATGAGCTTTAAATTTTGGAAAAAAACGTAGCCAATAAATCTGGATTAGCTAATTTCCCTTCAACTAGTTGATTACGAACTTAATACATTTCGCCAATTTAACAAACGATGTGACGTTACACTTTATTACGTATGAGTGATACTGTTATGTCACTGATAATCGATGATAATCGACCGTTTTAACGCAGTTCATAGCTATTCTTCGACTGTAATAACGAGATAAACTATGCTTGCAATTAGGCCCACGTAGCTACAAAACAATTCTATAAGCACTTTCTTTGCGACAACACACATTTTGTATGAGTATGAACCTCTGAAAATTAACTTTGTCGTAAAAAAATTGGTTTAAAGTGTCAAGTAAAAATTATATTTTATCATATTTAAGGAGATTTTTTTTTCAACGTACAGCTTGTCTTAAAAAAGTGAAAACTAACCCTACCAAGAAATTCATTTGAACATTTGTCAGTATAATTTTTCATTTTCAGCCAGTATTTTCTTTGCGGGATACCGTTCAGTGGTTCGTATTCAAACATTTGTATTGTAACAAAGCAAGTGAAGTACAGTAGTGTGTACGCGGGAATGAACTTGTCTGGACTTGCTCCCAACCCGGGTGAGGAAGTTGCGATACTACCCCCCCTCGCCTAGATAATACACTGTACGCCTCGCGATGAAGTATTGTAGTTGTGGATGGTCTGGAACTAGATCTAGCCGCGTAGCGAGGGTTGGTCCAGCATCAAAGGAGGCTGGAGCATATAGGAGAGGGGAGGTCTGTACCGTTCATCTCCAGCTCTCACTGATGTTGCCGGCTTGTGACGTATTAGTGTGTGTGTGTGACGTCACTCACCGCGTCCTACTTGCAGTGCGTCTTGTGGTCAAGTCCTCAGTGGGACGACTAATGCCGTGACTCGGTAGTGACGTCAGAGTGTGAGAGCGAGCGTGGGTTTTAAATGCATTCTTTATGCATACTCTACTTGTATTCCGTGGAAATATTGTTTAGTGTTATTTGTTAAGGCGGCCGCTTGGCTTCTATGTAAACAGCGTCGAAGCGTGCTAGCAGAACTCTTTTTTATAAGAAACTTCTAAAGATATTTTTAAAGTGTGCATTTACGAAAAAAATAAATGCTTCAAACGATGTTGGAATGGTGGTTCTTAACATTGCGTTAAAGCCATATTCTTTCATTTATTTCAAACAATTACAAATGACTCGAATAATTATTAACCAAGTGCTTCGGAAATATTTGAGCCTGTGTATAGCCATACGATGCACAGTTTTGCCAGAGGGTTTTTAAAAATAATGTACCGTTCGCTATCAAATGTTATTTTACTTCATTTTGGCTTATTTTTACAACAAAATATGTAATATTTCAGGAGCAAAAATTTAAATATCTGGTTGGTGTATTGCAACAGAAAATTCAGATACAAACTACGATATGTATGTGTTAAAACTGTAAAAATTGACTTGTGATATATGTATTTATTTGCGTTAAAAAAAATTTCGAAACCATTCCAAAACTAAAGAGCTAGGCCTTAAATATAAAGATCTCAAATTGCCTACAAACAGCTTTTTAAATGTATTACATCTTAAAAAAAACTACTCACGTGATTCATGCGAAATTACGATATGAAGGTGTATTGGACTTTGCTGATAACTTTCCACCAAATAAAAAGACGGGGTCACTACTGAAAGTGTCAGTCAGGCGAGTGATCTACGATACTACTGCAGTGTCTTGCTGTAGGGGCGATACCGCACCAGATGAGCCAGTCAACATCGCCCTTGGCACCGTGCCTCACTCACACTAACACACGGACACCAGGCGGGTGTCTTAACTTCTCCCACAATCTGCGTGCAACATATTCTCAAGTACGACAGTTAATAATTATAATATTTTGTAACAATACGCTGGATGCGCAATGTCCACAGTAGAGGTGAGACGGCGTATGTATTCCTAAATTATTTGCAGGAATGCTGGGAGCGAGTGTGAGTGTTGTTGTTGAGTATAATATGTTGAGACACTGGAATATCGCGAAAATATTTAACATAGTCTCCAATAAACTGTAGTATCTCAATCGTGACACGTGCGAACAGTTTTCTGGCAAACAAAAAAAAAAGTTCTGTGCAGTTCTAATTGGGTTTGTTGAAGAGAGACACAGTGCTTCATATAATCGGTAGCCAATATAGGTGCGAAACATAGCATGTTGGAGCTTAGCAAACTATCAACTTTTCCCGCGATTTACCAGTGTCTCTAAGTATATGGAACACAGTCTAAGTCATCAGAGAGCCTGAGACGGGCGATGAGCATCCAGAACCAACGGCGCATTTATATATTCTTCTTATAACATTTCCATTTGTTTACATATTTGTACGTGAACTCCTCGGGAGAACATCTGAGGTACAGGCAGTGATTTTTGGTGAAAATAATTATGTAACATTCTGTTTCAGTGCCTTATGCTCACATCTGCAGTTCTGCTTGATGCTCGGTGATTGGTAGAGCCACGATTTTATGCCGAAATGATTTTTGCGAAATTTGGTTTTAATGAGTCATGTGTACATCTGCAGCTCTGCTACATCGTCTGTGATTGGACGATTTTACATTCACTGGCCTTGGCAAATGACAGACGTACATACTCACAATAATCTTATTCTGATTGGTGCAGTCAAATGAGAAACGTGTCTGAACAAAGACACGCTGCCAATAACCTTGAAACAGAACTGCCGATGTGCACGCGAGTCACTGAAACAAAGTGGGGCAAAAATCTTTTCGCGACAAAATCGTGGCTCTAGTAATTGGCTGTTTTCAACTCTTTATGGGGATTGGTCCTTCTCAGCTCGGATTTATTGTTTTTCTCAGATATCCGGAAATAGAAAGGTTGTTTCAAGTTTTTTGCTTTGACACAACATAGTTTCTAATTTATTTCACTTTTTGAAATCCACAAGGCGTGGTTGCTGTTACTTTTCTGAAAACTGTATTCGCTTTCGTAAATAAAGCACCTTTTCCACGTCAGTTGTTGTCACGTTACAAAATAAAGAAGGTATTAAGGTTGCAACTATTTCAGAACATTGGAATATATTTTATCTATGCCTGTCATGTATAAATTGTTGATAAATCTACAGAAACAAAAGTTATGGAGAAAAACGGATAAAGTCACAAGATCAGGTATCAACCCCCTTAAGGGTGTGCACGTGGTAACAATGCATAATTTTATATTTGCACGACATACTGTTCGTTTAATAGACGTTACTTGTGACTATATTTCAAACGTGTAAAATATTTCTAGCTCGCATAGTCTTCTCACAGCGGCATGCCAAAGTCAGAATTCGCAAGTTACGGAAACAGTAATAACAAAATCCAAGTGACTTAATCAAATGAAGTAATTAACACTGAAATTACATACTATAGGTCGTCTGCTAATATATTTAATACATTCAAAAAGTAATATTGTCATTTTTAAAATTTGCCAAAAATTAAGTAAATGGACGACTTTAATTACATGCCCCCTGACGTCACACCGCAGGGGAAAAGTACTTTGGGAAACAAAGCTTGTTTACAAACATGCTGATTTGTTAGTTAGTAATTGCAGAAAGCAAAAACGTTGCGCATTCATAGATTTGCACGCAAGGGTAAAAAATAGTACTTTCAATTTCATGGTTATGATACGCAAATACTTAAGATCAATGTTTACCCGAAAAAACGGCAAATTCCAAACAAATAATCAATTTTCTTGACGTACATCTCATCCGGGACATGTGACGCCAAACAGCTAAATGAAGGTTATGTTCGGCTGCGGTATACATGGAGATAGGAATTGTTTCCCACACCTGACTGAAGAACTGCCTCTTTTCAAATCGTCCATTGTCATCATTTTCAGACTTAAAAGTACAAAGGAATTTCATTTTGTTTTTGAATATTTTATCATATTGCTCATAACATATAATTTCAATGTATATTATTTTATTCGAGTAAGTCACTTGGTTTTTATTATTACTATGGTCCCGTAACTTGAAAATTTTGGTTTTACCACGTCGCTATGGGAAAACTATGAGAGTTACAATTTTGTTACAAACATTAAATGTTGTCAGAAGTAACGTCTATAAAACGAACATTACGTTGTACAAATATAAAATTATGAATTTTTGTACCTGAAGGCGCTTAACGTCTTCGGTATCTACCAGCTAATCATTGACGGGTGGTGACGTAACTTTCACTGGCTCAGTCAAATGACTGACGCCTGTGCACAAATACACGCTGCCAATATCTATACAGCTGATGTGCAGCTGTGAGCGTGAGACATTGAAACGACATGTTGCATAATTCTTATCAGCAAAAATCACCAACTATAATCTGGGGCTATTATGCGAGGTTGATACTGCGGTGATTCTACAATGTCTTCCATAGATATGCGAGTGAAGAGACCAACACAACACACAGTCCTGTACCTGGGGACGTAGCTTCAAATTGTCACCTCCCTTGCTGTGACTCGAACTCGGGACTCTAAGCACACCGTGCAGGATATTTAACTAGTAAACCAAGCGGTCGGACATTATTATATTACTGCAGCTGAGTGAAGCCACAATCTCTAGCTATAACTTCGCCTTTATACTTGTCTCTCAACAATAAGTCCTTGTTCCACCCCTGACGAAAAAACAGTGGTGTTATAATAATAATGTAACGTGTGTGTCTGTGCCATCGTAGCTCCTAAACGGATGAACAGATTTTGATTTAGTTTTTTTGTGTTTGAAAGATGACTTTGTAGAGTGTGTTCTTAGCTATGATTAAAGAAAATCGGTTAGGCCGTTTGGAAATTATCAAATATGTTTTAATTGTTGAAGTGATATGAGCAACTCCTACTGATCTGATCTATTCAAAATTTTGTATCCTGTGTATCGTTTTATTTAATTTTATTTTTAATTTAAGTCTTAACTTGTTGAAAATTGTGTGGTCAGCGCTGTGCCGTTTTGCTTCGGTGAAAAATAAATTAGTACAATATAAATCCAAATTTTTCTTTAAGTAGCCTAAAATTCCTGCTCAAAACAGACTCACACTTAAGCAACAAATGTGGTAAAATAAACAAACGAACAGGACGTAAGAGAAACGTTATCTAACGAAATGTACACTTGAGGAAAGCTACATCATGTAAATGTCAAAACTTCCAAACATCAAACAATTTCACACTGGGACTATCGATTCGGTCATTAACGCGTATATATCGTGTTTATTCAGCCACAATTTTTACTTTCCTCCGCAATAAAAAATGTAATAAAGGCATAGTAATAATCTGCACGTTACATAAAGAGCAATTTTTCGTCTCAATTATTTGAGATTTGATACTATGAAAGGCTTTATTGTTTCCTAATTAACTTTCTTCTTGGTTTTTCAGCACAATTTTCCTTTTAATTCTTCTCTGCAGGAGCGACGTAAATATCATCAAAGAAACGGGAGGTGTAAGATTAGCAGGGAAGTTTCTGATAAATTTTCTCTTTTATTTTTTATGTTATCACGTTTCTTACTTATACTCCAAGCATAATTATCAGTCCAAAAATATGCCATGTTATTTTTATTTAGTGACGCCGCTAACTGAATGTTAATTAATCTTTATTCTCGCGTTGAATAAATTTCTTATTCCGACAGTATCTTATGACAGAAATTGATTATTTACACTTGTATTTTACTTATATCACGATTTATAAGCATTGAGCTTATGAACCCTTTAAAATATCTGTTTGCAATTGAAAAGTTCTAACTTCTTAAGATTGGGCGTTAACACACACATACTGTTCAGTCGTATATGTCCCACAGTTTCTTTTACACTTCGAGCCTTGTCAGGTGATCATGCTGACAATTTCACATTCCTTCTACCACTGCAGAACTTCTTACATGTCTTGTGATTTACAAGCAGAGAACTATTTATCATATGTGGATTTTAACTGGAATACGTCTTTTGAGACTTGACTTGTATTGATGAAGTCACCTGTCGATCAGATTGAGAAAGTCTTCATTAACCCACTACTTAGCTATTCTAAATATAATACATCTTACATTCATCTCAGTAGCCATCTTTAACAGAAATAAAATTCGATAAAACAACAAAATTATGTACTTTTTAACTGTCCGTGCGCGAGGTTTCTGATATTAAAATATTATATGAAATAAATATATACTCAATCTAAGATTATTAAAAACAATTAACGAACTATTAACAAGACAAGAACATTTTGGTTGCATTCAGTACCTTCCGTATTATTGATAGTATCCGTACTGCAGTTATAAGATTTACATCTCACGAGATAACTACGAGCTAATGATTTTTGAAAAATCTTTTCCATAGCAAAATTTGTTTGGAAACCTTCCTGTGAATACTTTTTGACGCAGCGAATTATCTTTGAAATTGGCCCAATGAGAAGTTTCATTTAATATTTGTGGCTGGATGTGTTGCAGTTGGCGCAGTGGCTAGAGCACTCACCTATCACCAAGGCGATTCGGGTTCCACTGGTCGGCGGGTTTTCTCGGTGGCCTCCTGTTCTCCCCCTCCCAATTTATTCTGGCGCTGCTCCATGTCACTCCTTACCAACGTTTGTGTATGTGTGTGTGAATATATATAATATATACATACACTGGGACAAAGGCCTAACAATGAAAATTAATTAAACTTTATTTACAAAGTTATTAATTTACGATATTTTCAGGGAGCCAAATATTTGAACTATGGAAAAAACGTATCAAAAATATTAAGTGTAATATTTTTTTATTAATTTACGATATTTTCAGGTGGGTAAATATTTAGCCCCTGGAAAAAAATATATGATTTCCTTCTCCTTAAAAATATCAATGTATTCAAACATAGGCCTATATACCGAAAATATTTATTATTTAAATTCTAATTGGCTGGGATTTTCTGAGGAACATTCTAACACACTTATTATATTGTAAATTTTTAATAAATTTTCATGTTTAGGGCTTTGCCCTAGAAATAAAAAATATATGTTACATATACTGTGTACTAGCACTAAAGACCTCGATGTTGAGCGCTGGCCAGAATCTCTCCCCTACGCCATGTCAGTTTCCGCCGGCCCGGGCTTGTATCGAAGTGTAGAGGTCTAGAATATTCGTGTAAGTGTCGTCACGTCTAGCGCGGCCAAGTGCGTCGTGTCGCACTAACGAGCACGCAAATATCGCAGCGACCACGCGTGTACTGGACCACACAGCTGGCCCAGCCTCATTATATATGTGCGCCCGCCTCCTAATTAGCACCGTGCCTGGCTCCCACACTCCGCCAGGACAGAAACAACGTCCACTAGCGAGCAACATATAACATCCTGGCCTTCACTTCAGACTGCTTACAATAAGCGGCTTTCCCGAGATGGAAAACTCTTCTCACCACGAAAATAAAACAACACTTCACCTCGTTTTATGCCCAATTAGTATTATTTTTTCTTAAAGTTCGTTCAGGACTTTGACTTGCGCTCTTCCCACCGTGTCTGTACACAGACTGTGGGTTTTTTTTTCAGTTAAAGAGGAAAACACTGTTAAAAGGACGGTCCTGAATTTTAAACACATTAAAAAGAAACTCTTAATTTGTACAGCAGCTTTGGTTGAAGGTTTGCCGCGCAAAATGTGCAGCTAATGTGTTGTCCCACATTTTGCATGTATTGTTAATTTGCATAGTTGGTAGGGAATTATAATAACTTCTACGTCCTATACGTACATTTTTTTTAGCAAGAACTTGTACTGCCATAAAACTACTAGGTTAATTTGCTCGTAACATCATATTAAAAAAAAAAAACATATTTTTCTTTACAACATTTAGATTAGTGAACTTCAACGCACGATACAGCAAAGGAATTCAACTTTTTGCTATTAATATACCGCTTACATTAAGTTATATCTTTCCTCAGTCGTGGCAGACAAGTATTTAAGTAAAATATTTCTGAGAGACTGAAAATTATTAGTCCTGGCAGTACTTTAACTGCTGAAATAATTTATATCACTTGTTTTTCCCCCTGCTGTTTTATAGGATTCCAACTCCACATTCCTTCCCTATTTTTCTTTTTTTATTGGCCTGCAAACTGCCTGACGGAGAAATAACTGCAAGACCGTTAATTTAATTTCCTCCCTTCGTCCTTTACTGTTTTTCCCCAAATTATTTCCACAAATCAATTTCGCTTTCTGCGATAGGACTTTATGTGAAGTTCTTACATTTATTCTGTTCTAGTACTGCATAATTGTGTGAAATTTTGCATGGGCTGTACTAAATATTCGCGCTTTCGCGCAAAGTGGCTGACATCTGGTGGCGAGTTTATCAACTAGTAAAGACGGCCTCAACAAATGTTTTGCCGCTTACGGCAATGTAAAAGTTCAGATGTATTTTAGAGTTTTATTGCATATAAAACAAGTAACTTGAAATGTTCTGAATTGCAGATATTAAAAATAGTCTAAACTTTTCTTGTTGCCATGTTAGTTTAGGGTAAAAAGTTTTCAAAGCATTATTTTCCAGGTGACAATCTTAGTTGCTTCGTGCTGGGTAACTTCGACTTGAATATTATAATATATATATATATATATATATATATATATATATATATATATATATATATATATATATATATATATATATATATATATATATATATATATATATATATATATATATATATATATTTATA